>QLSS01000363.1:12529-58164 GCA_024372645.1 Trichomalopsis sarcophagae | reverse complement strand
CCCCCCCCCCCCCCCCCCCCCCCCCCCCCCCCCCCCCCCCCCCGCAGCCCCCCCGCAGCCCCCCCGCACATTTTAGCAGCTTTTTCTTAAATATAATTTACTACTATAAAGAAAATAAACCACCGTTAAAATATATCAGGTATAGTACTGCATTAAAATGTTGTATCAGCCTCGGGAAAGTTCCACATTCTTCGTAGTAACTCTTCCAAGCCCCCATTACAAGCTCATAGCATAGTAGTATCTAAATTATATATAAGAGTAGAGATAAACCAATAGAGAGATAACTTAATAGTATATTATCACACTGTTGTGGGATCTGCTTTTCTACCTTTCTCGAGGCTTTCGCACGAGCACTGCGAGTGAGAAAATCGAGCAAGGTAGAAAAACACCTCCCACAACAGTATCATACGATATTTTATACCACGAGAGCCGAAAATTGCAATTAAAGTTTGCATTTTGAGGTTAGAGTGGTATAAATTTTTTTTCTATTTTTTCCACACCACCCATGAGGTAAATAGACAGGAGCGTTTTTTTGTAATATTTTTTGTTAAAGTTTGACTTTGTTTGAAGTAAATAATTCTTATAAGATAAATATCGATGCAAGTGGTATGAATTTAACCTCTTTTTTTGTCTTGATTAAGCTACTTCTAACAATTACGTTGAAAATTAAATTTACACTAAAAAGAATCGGGGGGTTGGCGAGCGCAGCGAGCAGGGGGGCGGAGCCCCACTAGTATATATATATATATATATATATATATATATATATATATATATATATGTTAAAACGAATAAGTTATTCATAACTAATAAATATAATTAAACTTTATAGTGAAACTTAAATAATAAATCCAAATTTTAAGAGTAAAATAGTGACTGACAGATATCATCCCTTTCCACAGTATACGATGTCCACATATCAGAAGAAATTAAGAATGATAAGGATGTCTATCCCGGCGACCAACAAGAAACTCTTTACTGATCAAGAGTTTAGCACCGACAATGCTGCCAACGGAAATGACTATGATAATTCATCAGTGCATCTTAGGGGACAAAATTAAAATAATTGAATATTGCTTGGACAACCTATATGAACCAAGATTATTAAGACATTGTTACTGGGAAGGCACGAATCTAGTACATTTGGTTGTAGAATCAGGATCCGTTAAGGCGGTAGAGACAATATTGTCAAGAGAAATCAATGATATAAACGCAATTGATGGAAAAGGGCAAAATTCTGTTTTAATTGCGTATAAAAAAAATAATTATAAAAAAAAATGAATTTATTGCTAAGATATGGAGCTGAGTTCTATCCTCGTCGAAGTTACATGCGCTATATAACTGAGCGACGCCCGCCAGGAGCAACTTCCTAATTTATAGTCTACTGTCTAGCGAGAGAAATTTCCGAAAAAAGGTTTGTGAATCCGGACGACCTTCGAGCTCTGAAAATTTATCATCCAGAGTTATATCAAATATTTTTAGAATCAAAAGCAGAATGGCAAAATCTTAGCCGAACAAAATTCATGAAAAATATCACCTATAGAGATTTAATGGAAAACCCTATTGAAAAATTTCTATTAATTAGTCGATCCACCATTTTTAGAAGACAGGAAAAGAGGGACGTATCGCCCTTATTTCCTACATATTGTTTAACTATCGAACTAGCCCTAAATTCAATTAAAGAAAGGAGAACTGAGTGGAAAGAAAAGGAGAAATTCTTAGACGAGATCACGTTTGAACTCATTCCTACACCTATTCTCAAACAAGTTTCGTATCATTTATGTGTCGATTAAAAGTATTTAGTCAAAACGTATTCTGCGATTAAGGTATTCTGAGATTAATGCTTACTAATTTCAAACACTGTAGCAATAGTATAATTAAGACAAAAAAATGGGGGGGGGAGATACATACAGACGCACACTATGAGACAACACACTATAAAAGGGATTTACCCTTTTCAGTACGGACAATGGACACAAGACACTATTTCCTTATAGTGATCTGGAGTGGTATCGTCTCAGGTCAAGAAGCCCTATTTTCGGTTACTTCAGAAGAAATAGAGTATAACGCAGGATTGTATTTCGAAGAATTGACAGAATTAAACTTCATTAGAGATGAATGGACCTATATAATTTATATTGACTTATATGAAGACCTATTCGACACAACTAAATTGTCAAGCCTACTTAAAAGTATCGAGAGTGCTTGCAAACCACGCAAAACATGTATCGAACAAGAAGAAGGAATCGAACGGCTAACTAGGCGACTAGAGAAGGTACAACAAATACAATACGATCTGAACGATTTTCTAGATGCCTTACCCGGAAATATGATCACAGAAATGGAGTTGGAATATAGTAAAAATATCTTAGACAAGAAAGCTAACGAGAGTAACTTTTTATCTCTTCCTGGTAATAAAATACATATTATTTGCAGTAGTATCGACGGATTTGCAGAAAGAAAAAGAGAACTGAACGATCAAGATTTACTAGAAACAGTAGATCGAGAAATCAAATTATTCAAAAAACTCAAGGGCATAAATAATAGCACGTACACGATCGATAAATCAATAGGACTAATGAATATTTAATTTAATCTATATATTGAATTATTCAATGGTGCATTAGAAACTATACGAGGACTCATTAATAAACAAATATACCCGGAACTTCTGAGTTATGATGACCTGATTAATGTCATCGAACACATGGAGCAACTAAATCATCCATATATAATTCCTCTTTCCGAGAATCTAGAATATATTGATTTATTGGAAGCAATATCAAAAATAAAGTATGGAAGAATCAACGATAGGTTACTAATCAGCATGACGTTTCCTTTGATATGGGACGATTCTTATGTATTATATAAAGTAAAATCGTTACCTGTTCCAAAGAAACTTTTTGACGGGACCATAGCTACATTATATGTAAAACCTCGATCATCATTATTGGGGGTTTCACAAGAAGATACTTACGCTTTAACGGAAGATCAATACGAGAAGTGTATCAATTCATTTGGAAAGAAACTATGTCAACCTGATCAACCTATTCGATCAGAAAGCGAGAATAGAAGCTGCGAATTCACTTTGTTACATCATACTTATGATATCGATTATAATAAATGCGATATACAGTATGTAGATACGAATTTACCTTATTGGATTAACACCGAGAAAAATCAAGGATGGATATATTCTCTCTATGAACCAATGGAATTACAAATCTATTGCAAAAAAAGTCAAGAACAATTAAAAGTCAATGCAACCGGAATTTTAAGAATAAGACAAGGATGCAAGGTCAATGCGGGAAACTATCAATTATCTTCTGACATTCATACCCAGAGTCACATGCAAACAATCATATTCCCTCCAGTGAATTTGGAAATTTGAGGAAATGTATCAATTGCAGAAATAATAGCTGAGTTAAAAACAATCAAAACTAACGAAGCCATGGAGACTGATTGGACGAGACTGATTGCTCATTCCTTCTGGGAACTAAAGTCGAGAGTCGCTAATCTCGATTTGCCAAAAGATTTTAAAGAAGAATTCAGGAATAAAGCATTCATCATCATTTTAACAATAGTTATAATAATCGGACTATTATCTGATATAGCCATAGCAGTTCTGTGTTTCGAAAGTATCAAAGTAGAATTCAGAGGAACTATGACAGAATTTCCGCCAAACATGGGAACTCGTGCAGGAGAAGTTGAAGTTCCTATCGAAGAAATATTTGATCGATTTTACATAAGTCGGCGACCTCCATCGATATTAGAATCCAATCTCTCTCCTATATCAGCATAAGGAAATAAATACACATAGAGACAAAATAATTAAATACTACAAACAATAATTCAGACACACACATACTACTCAATCGAAACGAGGGGAGAGCGAGAAAAATTCTGTTTTGTGTTTCAGATGGCATTTAATAACAAGGCAATAATTCTTATCAATCTGATGACTTGGATATTCAGATTAAACACAGGGCATCGTTTAACAGGATTCGATTGTGGAGAACAATTGACGAATTTAACAACTATATCGCTATTGGAAGTGGGAGATTGCAATATAGAAACTCCTGAATTAAACATCACTAAACAATATATACAATTACTTCAAATAAACGAATTCACTAAAACGCACGTGATTCAATGTTCAATAAAGATTACGCGACACATTACTCATTGTGGGATGCACTCCCATGCTTCAAGAGTGATTGATGGAGAGATTAGTTATTTTCAAGAAATACCAAGAGACGAGTGCATGCGGATGTTTAAAAGTGGATATGCCTATATAGCAGTGCAAAATCTACCGAAGAATAGCACTTTTTCAACTCCTGTCACGTTTGCGGGAAGTGTCAATTCAGATGGGAAATGCAAGGGAACTTCATATTCCGATCCTTATGGACATTGGAATGACGTATTAGTACAAGGGTTCGTGGAGATATATCCATCAGATTATTATGCAACAATTAACTTAAATTCCAACAAAATACAATTAAGATCGGGCACAAGTTGTCAATTAACCGACATTCGGTGTAGAGACGATTTAGAAGGATATGCTTTTTGGGAACCAATACCGGAAGACAACTGTGGAGGACGAAAGTATACCATTTTATATGAGGGGTATGCTAATAAGACAAAAGAATACAAAGTAGATCACAGCATATACATGTTAGAAACCCAAGATATAACATTCGCCTTGACAAGCATCGGGGAAACAAAAGTATGCGGCCACAATTTACTCTGGTTTTCTGATTGGCCATAACAGCAATGTCACATGCATAAAAAGTTCCATATAAGGCAAGAAGCTGCATCTAGGCTTCTTAATTGGTCAAACACCCACCCCTCTGAGGAAACGAAAATCGGAGAGTACCTCTCCTACGAGAGTATAAAGAAGCCCAGCAACAGGTCCGCACATCGCCAGTCTGCATCAAAATTCGTTACCACGCGAAAGCTCTGCCCGAATCCGGTTCAGTATTGGACTTAGAATTATTTCGGAGCATCGGGACTTATAAAATTTTCGACGGATCAAACTTAGAATATTTCGAATCGGTACAAAGACTTAGAAAAATTCGAATCGGTGCAGACAATTATAAAAATTAACATCAGCGCGAGAAATTAGAATATTTCTGTTATTGAGACAACTCGGACATTCCGATTATTACATCTCTTTATTTATAATTGTGTATTTATCATTATTACGTTGTGGTTCGTTATTTTTAATAATCAAATAATACGGAAATTTAGCTAGTTGCGAGCGAGCGTTATTAAATTTTCTGGCAATTGAATAAACTTTATATTATTTTAAAATGCGAGTGAATCATTGAACTGAAAGCTCCTGATCCCTGTCGCCCCATTCGATTCGAGATCCTCCGCTTTGGAAGCCGAGTTCAAAGTTGTTGAGAGGACGTGCTGGGAGCAGATCAGGTCGTGGCAGAATAAAATGGAAAAGGTAAGTGAATTTAGTTACCCAGGCTGCATGCCTCTATTGCGCATTTCTCTCTTTCTCTCTCATTAGCTAAAATCCCCATTAGCCCCACATTCGCGATAACTACATCACTATTAAGTTGATAGAGGCAAAAGCTTCCAAAATAAATTATTATCGGAGCTGTCCGAGATTTATCAGTTTAAGCTAAATACAACAACAGCCTATCATCCGCAATCGAACGGGTCGTTAGAAAGAAGCTATGCAGTCTTGGCGGATTTTCTGAGAAACAAAGCGTCCAGCAAACAGGACTGGGACAAAGTCGTACCATTTGCTATGCACGAGTACAACACATCAGTACATGCATCGACAGGTTATACTCCGTTTGAGTTAGTATGCGGACGTCCAACCAGAACTCCAAGCAGGCTACCAGACGAATACGAGCTAGAAACGTATAACGCATATATACAAGAACTGACCGAATGCTTACGAGAAATGCAAACAATAGCTCGAGGTAACCTCATCGATTCCAAGTATAAAAACAAACAATATTACGACAGAAAAGCAAGACCATTAAATATTGACGTATGAGATGATGTAAGAGTACTCAAATAGCCTAGATATGGAAAATTAGATAAATATTACAATGGCCAATTCATAGTGAAAGAAATCAGAGATAATAATAATGTGATAGTCGAGTCAACAAATGGCAAATTAATAGTTAAACATAAGGATAAATTAGAGAAATTCTTTAAATAATCCCTCAGTAAAACTCCGTTGTCTTTTATTATAGAAAGATGGTTCGGACGGTTTCACTGATGGTGCTCCTTATGCTCTCATGGGTACCATTCTCTCAAGGCAAGAACCAGGACACACCACCGTATTACAAGCTGACACCATTAACGCAAAATCCAGGAATATGTTATGAATATATGGGCGAGGTGAAGATCGATGGGAGCACAGTACTGTAACGGTAGATATGTTACATGCAATGTCCAAAGTCAGTGTAAACACGCTAGGAGGGAAATTAATTTTGATCCTGGAATTTCCACTATCACATAAGGCAAGATATTCACAATATAAGATACATCCACTACCAATTCCTCAAGAATTCATGACTAATGCGACGTCCTATGTAGCGTTAGTTCCGCAATATTCACACTTAATAGTGTCACACGACATGCAAAATTATTAATTAGCTACAAACGAGTATATTGATACATGTAGAATGCATCAAAAAGTAATTATGTGCCCACCATCCTTGCCTTTTAACATCGACAACGATAATAGTCCCTGCGAGTTTGCACTACTTGCACGACCAACTCAAGCTACACTAAGAACGTGTAAACTAGCTATATCAACTACGTCCACTCCGTACTGGGAAAAGCTCCGTAGTACCGATGAGTGGCTCTATTCGGTCATCAAACCGACCCAAATGCGTATCATGTGCAATGACGAACGCAAAGCCGAATTAATAATAAACGGGACAGGTATATTTACGCTACGTGGACAGTGTTATGGTCACACTGACCAAAACATACTGTACGGCGTAAACGTTGTAGAAGCAAATGAGACTTATCTGTACAATCCAGGTCTCAAATTTGACTTAAAATTTTCAACTGATAGTATCATGAAGAGGAGAGTGAGGATGCTATCACGCTCCAGCAAATTGAAGATAAGCCCAATAATTATAATGGCGTTAATAATTATTGTATACAGGTATGATTGCATTAAAAGAGGATGCTGCTTCTGTGCCCCAAAAAGCAACCGCAGTCGCAGGAATAAGACCAAGATAGTTGAAAACACCAGGGATGAAAATTTTGAACTAGCCACAGCCAGACCTCTCTTGGCCTATGGTCCCAAGCAAACTGATTGCAATATGGGGGAGATCACAACCAATTTTAACACATATCAGTCTCTTCCTGCAGAGACAGTCATACACATACCACCTGCGAAGATTCCAAATTGTACACAGCTGGCAGTCTATCAAGTGCAAGAGGCAGCAGGATCAAACCAACAGTTAACAGAAAAAAGGAAAATTTCCAGCATCGACTCCATGAATGACTACGTAAGACCATTGCCAATCCAAGGAAGCTCATTGTATTAACGAAACTTCGAGCTTGTGTGTTCGGACGGAATTGGATACTTACACGACAGGGAGACACAACTGAGTGCGGACAGATGTTTGGACTTACTGTTACCGACGACTGTGACGTCCAAACGTGTCCGAGCAGACGATTCCTAATCAAGAAAATTTTTTTTTATTCTATATTTTTTCGATAACTTATTAGGTCTGTAATTGCAGTGCATTACGAGCACTGTTGTAGATTATCAATCCATTAACTTATTAAATGAAAAATAAATAACGTATTTCGGCTTCATTTTATCCAGTTATAATTTTTTTTATTATATATAAGGATATATTAAAGACAAATTACAGTAACAAAATATAGTATAAGCAAATTGATTTATTCATACAATAATTCTAAAATATGAGGAGAGATAAATTTAATAATTGTATTAAGCGCACATAAAATTAAGAATAGGAGCTCTTGGTAAATCTCGACCTCCACGGAAAAGCCTTCTGCGGATACGAAATGAAACTCTTCCGACAAAAACAGCCGATCCAAGTGCCAGTCGTAGAAAGGGAAATCAAAACATCCCTGAAGGCGCTCGTTCATATACCGGTATGCAGCCCGTGAAGCGCGCAAGATGCTCCAATTAGCAAACTGCAAAAATAACAGGAACAATAGTAAATAAAAATTAGGATCGCACGAAAACAAAATGATAATTACAAATGAAAATAAATTGTACTTACATTTAGACATTCCCCTCTTCCACCGGGACAAAACCTCTTGCAACGACGAACCATTGTAGAATAATTTAATGAATGAATGAGCACGATCTGAACAATGTACGAGCAATGAATGTCACGAGGCGCGAAAATCAGAAGTTGGAAATTTGCTGACCTCAGTATAAAAAAAAAAAGAATATTCTTCAGCAGCGTACGCATTAATTCGACTGATGCGGGACAAATAAACTTAAAAAAAAACATATTTTAGCACTTATTACCGAAAATAATATTTTATGGCGAATTTTAGTTAAAGTTTTGCAATAATTAGTTTATCATTAATGGAGTTACTTTAATTTATACAAATTGGAAATTTTGTGCCTATATATAGTTTGCGCATGCTTAATTAACAAATTAGGAACAAAAATAACAATTTTTACATTGTAAATTCATTTGCAATAAGCTTATAAATAATGTTTTGCAACTTGCGTTTTTAGACGTATTTCGAGACCCTAAAATGCGGTAAAGTACTAGAAACCAAAAATTTTTAATAGTTTACGAGTTTCAGGTAATTGTTGTTAAATTGTCAATTAAGCATATTTGCGATAAATACATTAACTATCGATATCGTTAAAGCCTATAAAAATCATTAAGATATATGGAAGATTAAAATTTCCAAGAATTTAAATTGACAATATACATACCTGTACATGATTAGTATAATCACATACAAACATGCAAAGTAATACAAAAAAAAAAAAAAAAAAAAAAAAAAAAAAAAAAAAAAAAAAAAAAATAGATCAGACGTCGGTAAACCAGTAAGTGCTGCCATTGCTCGAAGTTAATACGACATACAGAAGAGACACAACTTTTAAATCCAAAGTCGCAACGCACACGGAAATGAAGCGAAGGGGAAAGTGCCTTGCCCGGCGAAATGCTGACCTAGCATTTAGCCACTGCACATTTAAGTCACATCGGTTAAGTCTACGTCCATATCACGTATACATCGTATCAATATGACAAACAAAAGTAGAAAAAGAAGTAGTAGAAATGTCTAAGAAAATACTCGATAAAGCCATCGAACAACTTGACAGAGCACAAAGGGCAGTTACAACCGCGCGAGAAAACTACTGGCAAGCAGTAGAACATTATCGCTTAAGTGATAGTAAAAGTGAATCCAAAAAAAAATTCAGTGCCGTCAACCATAAGTGCAGTAGCTGCAGAGTGGGATAAAAATGAACAGGTCCCGAAGTACAAGGAAAGCCAGTACAAACGGACGTAGGAACAATTCCGCTGAAAACTGGCGTTCCCATTACTACCAAATCATCAGTGGTGATAAAGAGAGACACATGCATGTAGTGAAAAGAGTCCGTCGAAGCAGTAACCCGTTTTGACCTCTCAATGCATACGCAGGAGGAAAAGCGCGGACATCAGCCGAGTCCGGCTGCCCACACTAACATAGGCAGGTACGTTGAAGTCGAAGTGTCGCGGGAGTTTGACAGTCAGCTGACTCCGCAGAGTCCGCCGAATTGACCTGCACAGGTGCGTGCAGTAGATAACGATATTCCGCTGCGTCCGCGTACACACACCAATGCAGGCGGGAGCGCGGAAGGGGACGAGTCGAGGGAGAGAGTCAGTCCACGAGTAGACCCAGGCGCGAGCGAGTGCGTGGAAGAGGATAACTTGCAGAAGAGCGATATACCGCCGTGTCCGGCGACCCCGCCGCGTCCAACAGCTGATTCCGCCGACTACGCCATATATACCGTGTCCGCCTAGTCAGCGCAAAGAATCAACAACAAAAATTACCAATAAAAAAAGATCTCAACATCAGAAACTAGAGCCGACCCGTTGCGAAGGAGAACATTTAAAGAAGAAATCAAAAATAGAAACCGAAGAGGAAAAGGAAAAGAGGAGAGAGAAAGACAGGATTAGAAAACAAGAGCAGAGAACAAAACTAAAGGAAGAGGCATTAGTTTGGAAAGCCAGAGTTCCCTTGAATAGACTGGAAGTCACTACACAACACTCAGCAATCCCACAGCCCCCATTATTTACGAGTTGTACGGGGTGCAAAAATGACTGCTGGTACAAGGGAACTGAACATCAAGAATCAAATTGGTTACTTTGTGTAGTTTGTCATGCTAACTAGGCAAACGGCGAGTCCGTGCAGAAAATACCATACGAGTGTAGGGTTTGTAAATTAAAGAGAATAACGTAAAAGACATTAAAAATTAGTGATACGGATTCTATTTAAGTAAAAAGTTTTTGTTGATAGTTAACCGGAAAATTTCATGTGACTAAACATGGGACATTTTTACTCTTACGCCGGTTCCATTACTGAGGACAGCAATATTCTGGGGGGGGGGGGGTGTAATGTCCCACTTTTATACACCTTAGCATTTACGAAAATATATATATTATACATATACATCACCTGTACGACTGCATTCGTGTACTCATACAGACGACGTATACCAAATTCGATTACGACATCACGAAACTGATCGCTGAACATCGAAGCGAGTGTTTACCTACAAGTCAGCATTTCTTATACGCGCATATTACTGACTTACTTTTGTACATCGTTGTTGCACGTCAGGTGTTGATTGGTCGATCGTTGCCGCGTTTCATATAATTTCGTAATTTCACGTTATTTTACAACTCCTTGAATAGTCACCGAGGCTTTAAAAAGCCAGGAAACGATCCACGGAGCGCCTTTTGTATAAGTAACTTGTCGTCGTGTAGCTGTACCCGGTTAGCGAGTACGAGTGCTATACCTCTGTACGCATCGCCTATTGAGTGCCTAGACAACACTCAAACTCTGTGTACAAGTTATAGTAAAACTTCTTGTTTTCTGATTTGAGAGTCTGCATCGTGCAACAAGCGAAGGGCCCGTCGATAGCAGACCGGCGTTAGTGGGAAACCATAAAGCAAATTAGATTAACCGTACATAAATTAGCCACGAGTAATCGTGTAGAGTAAGATCAATTAACATCTGTCGTGCCACGAAGGACTATCTAGTTCCAGGTCACATATTAGAACGAATATACTGTAAGTTAAGTTTAATTGTATTGAGTAAGTCAACATTTTTTTTTTGTTTTGGTTGCGCTTTCTCATATCCTGCAACAATGTCTTCTCCTGCGAAAAAATATCGTATCGATAGATGCGTTAATCCATTTGATATTAATACAGGACACAGCAAATCTCTTAGGAAGATCTCCAAAGAATTTCAAGATGTCTATCCTGATTATCCAACATCTTCACTGATTTGTGATACATGTAGAAAACCTTTTCACAAACTACATGATTTGCCATCTCCAAACGTCAGT
This sequence comes from Trichomalopsis sarcophagae, assembly GCA_024372645.1. Classification (NCBI taxonomy): domain Eukaryota; kingdom Metazoa; phylum Arthropoda; class Insecta; order Hymenoptera; family Pteromalidae; genus Trichomalopsis; species Trichomalopsis sarcophagae. Next base: position 46,619 of record QLSS01000363.1, on the reverse strand, counting down.
ATGAGTGTTGATTTTGAATCAGAGACTGACTCACCTTCGGTTTCAAACACGGATGCACCTATGCAAGATGATCTTACAGATATTTTATTTGGACTTAAACACAAATTTCAATCCCTGCCGGAGAACGATTCATTACATGTCAGTATTCATACTATTTTGCCCGAACACTGGGCAATACGTAAAATTATGAACCAATTTGGTGTGTCTCACAGAATGGCTTGTAAAACAAAACAGTTAAGAGAATCAGATGGAGTTTTGGCTTCTCCTGTTGCAAAACGTGGAAAAACATTATGCTACATATGTATGAAAAAAAATTCCGTAGCTACTAAGCTGATTCTACAATAACGCGCTACCTATGTGTGTACGTATACACACACACACACGTATATATATATATATATATATATATATATATTGTCGTCGCAAATAGTCTCAATCCTCATTGAGAGTAGACATGCCTTATCATTCCACAGTTTTTTAAACTGTGTTCAAAAGTTCAGAGAGAGAGAAGTCGAGTCGAGGAGATACCAGTTGGTGATTTAAATAAGCAGAAAAGTAAATCAACGTATACTCGGTACGGTATATGCACCTATGCATCACAGCCTTAAAAGATTTAAGTGAAGGAAGATCTCTCACGTTGCGTGGAAGAGAAGTTTAGAGGCGCGCACCCTAGGCTTTGCAAAAATATAGCTAGTTCTTGTGGATCCCTAGCTGAGGTTCTAGACTGGTTCCTGTCAAAAAGGACAGCAAGATAGGGCGTCTGTCCCATTACAACTGCTTCATAAAGCATCACCGTTGCAAAGAACTCCCTTCTTGCCTTTACTAGAACCCAGCTTATCTTGCTCCTATAGGGGGAGACGTGCTTGTCCCTTCTAACATCACATATATACCTATCATACAAATTCTGCTTCCGCTGAAGTCATGTGCTTTGTTGACCTGATATGTCAAGGTAGACAAAAGAGCAGTAATCCAGGTGCGGAGTGGCAAGGGCGCCCGCCAGCTGCCTGCGTAGTTCCTCGGTGGTGCAGGATCTAAAGAATCAAAGTCCATAAAGGACTCTATCAACCTTTTGGCTGATCGCATCCACCTGCGGTTTCCATGTCATCTTCGAATCCATCACAACACCGAGGTTAGTTACAGTGTTGGCAAAGGGTATAAATACGCCATCCGCGATCTCAATGTCAGGCAATTTTAGACTCTGCACCTTGTTAATATTACTGTCCGACCCAAAAATAATAGCTTTAGTCTTCCCGACATTAAGGCAAAGCGCGTTCTCAAACGCCCAGACCGAAACTGCACGCGCCACAGCTGACAGACGGTCCACATTCTCGCTCAAGTCGTCCTTCGCAACCTGCGTATAGGTTTGAAGGTCATCAGCATACAGCAAATGCTCGACACTATCTGATAATTTGCCCTTAGGACCCTTAAAAGAAGCGAAAATGTCTCTGAGATTGTTGATGTAAAGACTAAAAAGAAGAGGACCCAGGACCGAGCCCTGTGAAACGCCAAAATTGGTAGCGAGCTAATCAGAATTGCCAACTGTTTTTGTAACCACTTGACGGTTACGCCCTGTAATGTATGACTTGATCCACAGAACTACAGACCTAAAGAAGCCCATTCCTATTAACTATCGAAGAAGTTTGAAGTGCGAGATCGTGTCAAACGCCTTACTGAAATCAAACATCAGGAAGATAGTAAGCAGTTGTTTTTTGCTATTAATACCCGCCATAATTTCCTCTGACAGACTCAGTAGTGCTGTTTGCGTGCTGTGATAACGCCAAAAACTCGTCTGGCGTGTATTAAGAAGTTTCCGTGACTCGGATATCTGATCGTGAACAATTTTTCTCTAGAACCTTGGCAAGAAAATATAACAGACCGATCGGACAAAAGTCTGAGGCGGCTGATGAAATAGCCGTCTTCTTGAGGGGCACTAGACAGGCTTCTTTATAGGCTCCAGGGAAGATGCCACTAGACAGAGAGAAGTTAAAAATAGACGCAAGGGTGTGGCCCAGGGTCGGAAGGGATTTAGCAATGACATCCTGAGGAATACCATCTTTCCCTGTTTCGTGTGATGAGAAATGTGCGACGGCCAGGCCCACGTCCAAAAAAGTAATTTCATGGAAAGTGAAACCTGTTTAACTGGCTGTTGCCACAATCTCATCCAAGTTCACCTAACTCTCTGATTTTGATACGGAGACCCCGGCAAAGTGCCCATTAAGGGGACCTAACCACCTTAAAATAATGTTTGTTATGCTGTCATATTAAAAAAAAAAAATAAATAAATAAACTGATAGATGTTTAAAATACATTATAATATATGTTATATATAGTAAAAACAAAAAAAACAGTTATAAATATTTTTTATGGCCTTATATGCTCAAAAATAGCTATGCTAATAAGCATGCTGCTTTTTTACTGACCGATTCATAGGCATATTAAAACAAATCAATAGTTATTTTGTTTGTTGTGAGTGTTTTCATGGTCGGAGCGTAGGATTTAAAAAAAAAACAGCTAGCCGTAATAAGTTTGATGGAATGAAAGTCAAAATTTTTCGATTTTTCTTGATTTTATTTAAAATGTTGACTATCGTTCCATACAATTTTTTAAGGTCAACTTCTTTTTCAAAATCCCACACTCGGACCATGAGAACACTCATAATGAACAAAATAACCATTGATTTTTTGTAATACGAGGCTTCGGTACGCTTGAATCTTGCGGTCAGTGAACAATACTTAATCATCTCAATATTAACTTTTGTCAAATAACATTGAATATCATAGTTATAAGTATTTTCACTTTTTTTTTTTTTTTTTTTTTTTTTATTAATATTACATTTTTATTTAATACATATCACATTATTAACTTTTCTATACTTTTGCAAACTTTTGTGTTCATCACTGACTAAGACTACTAATAGCGACTGGTATAGTTCAATACTTTTTTGATAACTTCTCATAATACTTTTAATTATCTGACTGTGTCTCAATACTTATTAGACCTCTGAATACGCCAAGACGAATCTGTAAACACAACATATAATCTTAGAATGAAAAATCACAATTAAAAAATTTAAAATGTTGTATTTGTGCTTTTTATACACGCCACTTACAATTAAAATAAAATTTCAGTATCCGCCACTGACATTCATTATCAGCTGTGGGAATATTCATTTCTGCTTGTTTTTCAGCTTCCTTCATACGTAATTGGTCCTTTATCACTGCAGCAGATAATGCATTTTTGCCAGGTTCAATATCAAGATTAGACAGTCGAAAACATAATGCACGCTATATATGCTGATATTTCTAATGTTTCAAGTCCAACAAAATCAGTCTTTGGTGCGATGTTCCATAAAACATTATTGAAGGACTCGTTAGCATTCTGCGTCTGTCCACCTAAACATTTTCTAAGAAGCTCCGGCTCAGACAGTTTTTAAACACATCTTTAATTTCATATAAAATTGCTTTTGGTATTAGTGGAGGATGGACATAATCTTGTTCTTTATAACAACATACAATATATGTACAATCTACAACTGTGTCTGGAGTATTTGTCAACTCCGATTCATTCTCTGATATATCTCCCTGTTCTAAATTTTCGATACTCAATCGACGAATAGCTTCTTGATTGGAATCATCAACTTCAACAGTTTCTTTGCTTGAATTCTGAGTAAGTTTGATTTCCTCTTCAACGGCATCAGTCATGAGTTTATGAGCAACATCACAGGTTGCTGTTTTCTGATTTTAGTAAAACTTGAGTTTTGCACTGAAGCAGGAAGATCCATCACTCCACAAAATCTTCTGAGGCTTCAAGGCCAGCCCTAACTATTCTCATGGCAAGAACACTACGTATGATTAGTTTATAAATATTTAATTTTTTACCAATTTCTTTGCAATTAAAAAAAAGTATCATGTTTACACTTATCACAAAAAATACTATACTCTCTGCCTAATCCACTACAACTTTCTTCATAGATTTTGATATTTCAACCACATTTACACACTAAATTATTTTCAAGAATTGTAAAAAGAAGTATCATATATCAAAAATTCTATAACCTTCAAAACTGACTTCTGGATAGTAAACAGAAGATAATTTATAAACAGAAGAACTTTTTTTTATAATTCGCATTACAGACTTTTGGACGATTTTTTTCTCTGCCAAGAGATCTCTTTTTGGCAATTTTTGTATGACAGTTTCTTGAATACATTTTATATTTTTTATTCGAGGAGGAAGTCTCTCTCGTCCCCGAGGTCCTGAAGAAAGAGAGAGAGAGAGAGAGAGAGAGAGAGAGAGAGAGAGAGAGAGAGAGTAGCAGACCAAGCCGCGCTGTACTGCGTAGCTTCGCTACCAGCTTCACTACTACACTCCCGTCAGCCTTCACGCATGCACTACAGAGAAGACCTCAGCACAGCACCGCACCAGCGTGAGCGAGAAAGAGAGCAAACGTTGGGAGGGGAAAAACCGCATCTTGAGAACCTGCTCGCAGCTCACTGATAAGCCGAACGTGTGTGTGCGTGTGTGTGTGTGTGTGTGTGTGTGATAGTCGTTGTATGAGTATGCGAATTATTTAGCCAGAATGAGATAATGTAATTTGCAAATAGAAAATTATGTACTGAATGAAAGAGTGATACTGACTTGCGAGAGTGTGTTTCTGAGCATAATGTTCTACCAGAAAACGCATAAAATAAGGATAACGTAATAAAATATGTAATGCGCATGCGTGCAAGTGTGTGTGATCAAGAACATCGTGGCTAGCTCTGTCGCGATAACGAATTCATCAGGTTTCGAATCGCTGTCTAGAAGAGATTCCCCGGTAGTGCCGAGAGTTGAAGTAGTTTTTATCTATTGTTCGCGACGGAATTTTCAGAGCACGAGACATCACCAGTACGAGAAAAAGAGCTGTTTTTGCCGGGAAAGTTGTGGTAGAGAGTGAGGTATCCGCATGCCTATTTCATATCCGTACTGCCAGGTATTAGATTTGCTCTAGTCGCAAAGCCATCGTATTAAACTGTCGGGAGGTTAGTTTGTCGTGAAAGTGCATCGTACGAATGTAAGTTTGCCACCGAATATCAGCCGACGTCCCGCTGTGAATCACACAGTCAATTAAAAATAAAAGAATTGTGATTTCAGTTTATTAAAATAAAGTGTCATAATTTTTCTCCCGACTTTATCCACGGCCGAATCTACTCAGGGATAAGAAGTCTCCAATAGTTGGCAACGTGTTAGTGAATTTTTATCTTAAGTTAAATTCGTTCGACCTGGCGCCCGTTTAATAAATACGGTCGGGCAATATTTGCTATCGAATGCACTCGAGCCTTCTTTTAAAAAGTACGTGTAAGAAAATCAGTTTCGCACAATTCTGTATTGTCGTCTATCGGAAGTCGCAATAACGCTTTGCGATTTGCGTTATCTTTTAACTTTATATGATTATTAGCGGTTACCGGGATTTTTTTCCTTGGTCCTAAAATTAATTGTTGTGGCTTGTTATTAGTTTTCAAAATTATTTCTTTATCGAAAATGAATGAAAAATTTACTAAGCCTAAGAACCAAGTCAACTCCTTATGGTTCTTCCGTTGCAATGCATTAACCATTGCTTCTACTTTGGATTTCACCTTGTGCAGTTCATCTTTATCTATGACAAATTTTTTGCAAATTTTTTCTAATTTTTTGACTATGCTTATTTTGTGTACGACCTGTAACGTGAATATTATCCAATTATACGATAGCACGATCAATACTCATCAAACATTTGTCTAATTTTCTCTGAACGTCAGCTGGGGCTATCGAAACGCCTACTAGAATTTTTTTATATTTATACAGACCTTTATGCGTCACGATAGTTAGTAAATCTCGACAGCTTTCGTCCACTTTAAATTGCATATAACAATGTTTTAGATTTAGTTCCATAAAAAACGTACCACCTTGCAATTTTGAAAAAATTTCATCTATCGTGTGCAATGGTTATTTATGTATTTGGCTATGATATTTGGGTTCAATGTAACTTTTAAATTACCGCAGAGGCAAAAAACTATATTAGTCTTATACTTTCTTTTTTGAGTAAGGGTTTTACAGCATATGCAATATGACTGTATCTAATCGCCACGGGGCGCGTGTTTTCTTTTAACTAGATCTTAGTTTTGCTTTTATTGTAGAGTCCCGGCATCGCTAAAAAGATCTCGAAATTTGATATAAATATACTTATCTAGGGCCCACTCCAGGCAACACAAAGCATTCTAACATTCTAGATTTACCGTTGAATTTATCTTTTAAATTTACTATTTTACCAATCAGTTTTAAAACTCTGCTATCCTAAGCTTTCAATTGTGCTTTCCAGTTAATAGGTTGCGTACGTACACGTGTCAACTTCTATTTTTATCGTTGTTTCATTTATTATTAAGTCCATGAACATTGAACTAGCCATGCTTTTCGCATCTACCTACATATTATCGTACCTGCGTTGTACGTCAATTTCAATAGAGAAAAACTCGTTGATGTGCGTCTTCTCCAATACCTCTTTTTCCATATCACCTTCATTTTCAAGCAGTTTTACCGCCTGCTTAGCTTGCTGGATGTTCGTTTCCGCCTTCCTGCATACCGTGGAGGTGCCCCTTTCTATGGCAAAAATTATACGTTTACTGCTTGAATCAGCATTCTTTACTCCTGTGCTTCAGTTTTCCATTACAGAAGCAGACTATATCTCGGGTATGCGGTTGTTGCTTGACGTTGGATCTTTGTTGCGATGCATGACTACTCTGCTCCGTGTTATTCATTGATTGTATTTCCCACTTTTCTGCCATTTATTGTCGCGAAGCGAACATCTCAGTTCTAGTGTGCTTGTTATCTTATACGTACTTAATGAACTGGTAGCGTTTTCCACGGCAGATTCGCGAGCTACTGCTTCTCTGTGCGCAGTATTAAAATTGAGTTTATCCGTTTTAGTAGTTTAACTCTTGTTTTGTGGCATTTAATACTGCAAACTAATTGGTCTCGTATCGCTGCTTTTATGTCTGTAAAATTAATTCAATGACAGCTTCTCCAGCCTAGCTACCAAATTAATTACTGATTCGTTTGCTTTTTAATGAGCCTAATGTAATTTACACCTTTCCATTACTTCTGACGGTTTCGGATTCAAGTGATACGTCACTATTTTAATCAGCTCGTCAAATTTTTTATTATCTTGCTTTTCTAGTGTACAAATCTGTTTAAACAATTGAAACGCTTTCTCGTTTATGTGTCAGAATCATTGCTGCCGTACATCTCCCAATTGTCCTTTCTTAGAGCGAATTCTAGTTAAATGTTGTCACCCGACATCGTGCTCTCGTTGTTTGACTCTTGCTCTGGGATTAGCGAATTATCGTACAAGTCAATTGTATTAAACACAAGCGTAACTTCTAGCTCTGTTGCCTTGACCTTTTCTGGAATGTTCTCGCTTACTTGCGCGATGTTCAAACTACTACTTGCTTTTACGCTATCAATGTCTGCACTACACACAATATTCCTTTTCCTTAATTCTAATATCAATTGTTGTCTGTTTAACTTTTGGACCCAGCCAATTCCACTATTTTCTTGCATTTGGTTGCACAAGTCCTTTTACTAGCACTTCTATATTATAATCGCATATTTCACTTTTCACTTTTACTGCGTTTATTTTTCGAGTGCCTTTTCACTCAGCAAGCACGTGCGAATTCTTTTTGGTCGCTTATTACGGTGTTGCTTTACACAATAGAGCTCGTTTTGTTATCTCGTCGCCATAATTTTAATATCTTTGCTATATACATACACACACCGTTGAAGTATATTGAAATATTTATCAGGTTTCTCAATTAAATCGGCGTGAGCCTATAGCCATATGTGCGACGCTTACAGTTTGCCGGCGTAAATGCGACCCATTCGTATTTGGTGATAATCGTCGGTAAAGTCCCTTCCTTACTTACAGCTTACTTTGAACTCTCCCAAATACACCACCCTAATAAAAGTAACTATATACTGTAGTAAAAATCTGGTATTTTATTAATTAAAATATACTAATTCATATATCGTTTTCAGGGAAAACATTGCATTCTTGATGTAAGTGGAAATGCAATTAAAAGATTATATGCTGCTCAATTGTATCCTATAGCTTTATTTGTAAAAGTAAATTCACCTGATTCAATGTTGTAAGTAAAATGTAACAAATAATTTCTTATGTGAGTTTTTTTTTTTCTTTTCATGCATTTAGAATTAAAACTCAAACAATAATGTAAATCAAGATTTACAGTTGTCAGGCACGACCGTGGTATGAAAGTGCTATTGAGTTTTGTGTACACAAGTAAATTATTGCAGCAAGGAGCAAACGTAGCAAATTTTTTCTGATGGTGGATTTCACGGGGGAGAAATATTACGTTAGGCAACACAAGACAAAAGTAGAGGGAAAATCTACTTTTGTTGCGTGTCGCATATATTATTTTATTCCACTTTTTGACCAAAGGCCACTATTCAAGCCTAGAAAGCGAGATTAATATTTTAAAAATTTTGAAAACTTTTTCCCACAAATTTTCTTATTTTTTCCGCAAATACTTTTGCCTTCAGTTGAAAATGCTGATTCTGAAAATAGAGCCAACGCGTTTTTCATATTTTACTGGGTTGATCTTTAAAAATAGTTAAATATTTATTTTCGTCCTTCTGGTTTTACCTTTATCTTGCAGAATTTACTTTCCTTCCGGAAATTTTGTTCTTGACCAGCAAATGAAGATAAAGATTGTGGGAAAAACATGCTGCTTTTGCCCGTAATTTTTGTACAAGGGTAAGGATGCAAAATAAATGAGTGAAAACGATCGTACAGAATTATATGACTGATTAAGTTGAAATTTTAGGATAAGTCTCTTCTCGCATAAACTGAAAACTATTCTTATTTATCCTGATTCTCTACGATATTTTAAATTGTAAGCATAATTTGTTTGATTCTTATGTGCGTTTTCTAATAAAAATGTTGATGTGATGCAATTATCTCCGCGAGATGTATACTACCGATAGGGTCCGAAATTTTATTGGCAACTTAATCATAATAGTAAGCTGACCTTTGTATTTTGGACTTGATTGTCGACGTATACACAGAATGCGGTAACACTCAAAAATCGCTTAAAACGGTACTTGAGATAAACTTGAATTCTAAGCGTTCTACAAACTAAGAAACTTGCATTAACTAAATTAGTAGTATTCTCCTTTTTAATTAATAAGGTGCTTCCCGTATAAAAATAATCATATAAGAATCATATGAGAACCATATGAGTACTACAAATTTAATAATCATACTACTTATTTTTACCGCGTTCCAACGTTTATTAGATTTCTTTTTTTTTGTACTACTGCTTTGTCAGCTGCTTCTAGAATTTATTTTTGAATAAATATCAGCATGTAAAAAAATCCGGACCCTCGGAGACTTAAGCCCGGGATCTTCAGATTATGAAGCAAGCGTTCTACCACTGAGCCATCATGGTCTTTGATATTTTTAGATTCGAATCGTCATCAAGTGGCACGGTAGCACTATTTATTTCTATATTGGTGTTCGGATTTTTCATGATACAGAAAAAAATACTTATTGTTACTATTCGTAAGATTTTTTGGCTTATTAGTATGTTTTCTGAGCTAAACTATGATTTCCAACAAAAATATTAGTGAAAAGGATGCTTATTTTTATAATATGTGAGCGTATAATCCACAAATGCTAAAATTACGTTTTTCTTCTTCAGCCCGAAATGTGAAAGGACCGTTAAGTTATCCGCAAGAAGTGTTAGGACCGTGAAATTAGCCGCAAAGCTATATACAGATGAGAATTGCTTTCTCAAGAAAATATGATAATATGTTACGATATTTTGAATTAAGAGGTTGCATACTCTGCGTTCCGGAGCTGTAACAGTAAATAGCTTGCCAGGGTAGCCGATGACAAGGTCTAGGTGGCGCGCTCCATCGTTTCTTCTGTCTAGGTGTAAAAATCATTCGAGGAAAATGTCTAGAGGTACAGGGTGGCCGATAACGACGTCTAGGTAGTTAGCCTGGAAGAAACAGCGACTTGTGCTTCTGCCAAAAGGAAAGAAGCTACCCCAGGATTCCTTATCATACAGACCGCTCTGCACGTTAGACACCCTGATTAAGATCCTGGAACGCATAATCTGCCTCAGAATGAATCATTTATTAGAAGGAAAAGGTGGAATAGTGAAACACCAATATGGCTTTAAGAAGAATCGTTCAACCCTGGACGCAGTTAGCTTAATGATCGACACTACGCAAACAGCGATAGAGGGGAAAAAATGAAAGTTAGGAAACAATAAGTACATCGCCATAGTAACATTGGATATCAAAAATTCATTTAATTCGGCTAAATGGAGTGAAATCTGTTGCAACACCGGCACCCTAAGCGGGTCTAGGGCGTAGTCGTCCAGAGCGGACGGGTGGGTGCCTATCACCGCTACACAGCGCGTCCTCAGGTTGCGGATAGAGGAACGGTCCTTGAGAAGGAGGTTAGCTGCGAATAAATCGAATAAGCAGCCGCGGACAGCCAATAGTCCCGGGCGTGGGTGTGATGAGCCCACACTAACGAACGCATTCATCTAGAAACACTACGCAAGCACCACCACAACAACGAACACTCAACAATATTTCCTATTTTCACTTTCTCTTTCTACCTCACTATGTCTATATTCTATCTCTTTTAGCACACATTACAAAAATCCTGCTGTCGTGGAGGATGCGAGAGCGATGACAACTGCCCCGAAAGGGGATGTGTACTCGGTGTCAAGATAGCGGGATTTTATTTTTTATTTCGCGGGTGCGTAATGGATGGGGTTGGCACAAAATAGAGATACGTGGAAGGCTTGCGTAGATGATGCGATGAACTTTCGAGTTTGAAATGCCACTTAAAAAAAAAGTGAAATTGGAGTGTAATACACGAAGCACTCCAGATACAGGATGTGCCCTTATATATAAGAAAAATGATGTCCGACTATTTAAAGGACAGAATCCTATTATATGACACGGAGGACGGTACAAAGACCTATAAAGTTACAGGAGGCGTACCCCAAGGGTCAGTGCTTGACCCACCAACGTGGAACATCATGTGCGATGGGGTACTAAGCCTACAATTACCTAATGGAGCAACAGTTGTGGGCTTCGCTGACGACATAGCAGTAGTGGTAGTAGCGAAACATAAAGAAGAGGTGACAGAAATAGCAGAAGAGGCGACCCTTATAATACACGAATGGCAAACAGAGACGGGTCTGGAACTAGCCAGCCACAAAAAGGAAGTTATTCTTATCTCTAGTAGAAAGAAGATGGAGGAAATCAAACTGACGGTAGATAGACATGAGATAGCTTCTCAACCAACCATCAAGTATTTGGAAATCACCATCAATGCAAGACTAACTTTCAAACAACATCAGAAAATAGTCAGCGATAAAGCGGCAAAAGTTGGCGCTGCTCTATCACGATTAATGCCAAATGTAGGAGGCCCAACATAGAAGCGAAGGTTACTCTTAGCCAGTGTAACCACATCGATTATGCTATATGGAGCCCCAATATACTCACCAATGTGTACAGATGAAGTGCACTAAGAGTGGCGTCCGCTTACCGTACAGTATCGGACAATGCGGTGTGCAATATTGCTGGTATGCCGCCGATTGGCGATGGAAAGTAAGGAAGTATTACAAACTAGAAGAAGAACAAGTAACAAAACTCAGCAGGAGATCACAGAGGCTATTTTATTATCTTTCCTTGTTATTTTAAAGTTGTTTTTCTGTCGTTCTTCTACCTGGCTTAGTGACATCGCCTTACGCTTATTTAGTGTTCCTGTCGTCACCGTTTAATGCTTCTATCGTTTGTTATGCCTTGTCCTTTTTCTGGATATGCTGCTGGTTCGGTAATATTTCCGCTTCACTTAGCATCGATCCAAGGCTCTCTTTGCTCTTTTCCAGTGCCAATTGTCCTCTTTTGATCCGCTAAACTTAGATTATGAATGCCGATAAATCGTTTTTAACACACTTATGAATGTTGGAAGCGTTTAACACAACATTATCCATATAGTACAGCCTGTCTTGAATCTTCTCTTATATGCTTTTCTGTTGTTTCTCAGCATCCCGAATTTTATTTCAGATTTCGAGAATTCTGTCTACTGCTTTCTCTCCTTGCTTATTTAAATTATCTATGCCTATGTCCATGGAGGCAGCTGACATGGTTCTCAGACATGACTGTAAGCGGAGCCAGACTAGGATCATCATACCAGGGTATAGCACGCGCTACTGCCCTACCCTAACTCTACTCTCTCGAACCTCCCACCCCGAACAAAGTGCTTGGAAGACATCAAGCAATATCACGCACTCGCCTCAGCCGATTCACCGGTACTGGCTATGTGACCGCCCTCCGTTTTGCCGTAAGCAGGAGCCAAAGGTAGTTTAGGTCACTTTGGCTTGCAACCTCAGATTACTTTCCCAGCCAGGATATTCTTTTGGCAGCTTACGGGTCGCACTTCACGGCAAACGTGGCGGCCTGATTTGGTTCACCCAGCATTTCATTTCTGCTTTACCCTCTGAGGAATACATCCCAGCGAGCTTTTCTATATCCGCCACGCGGGGGACGTGCCACATACGGTTGTCAGGCTTTCCCGCGTGGTGTAAGTGTTTTTTTTTTTGCTTCCTTCCTAAGGAAGCCCGGTAATAGTAATTTTTTGAGTTTGTGTAAAATCGTGTGGGAAGTCTGTATTGATACATTTTAAGTCGAAAAATGGTGTTTTTCGAAAATGTCCATACGGATGTATGTGTGTGTGTGTTCGGATGTATACGCCTGTATCACAGCTTCTACTTAGTAGATTTTAACCCATCGAGTCTCATTTTCTTTGTTTTTATTAGAACATAGTCGGAAAAAGTCCGTTTTTAGGACTCGCCCCGTATAAAGAGTTTCGAAGAAACGACTTATACCCAGGGCGAACGCCTATTGGATTTGACCAAAAATGTGTTTTTTTTTTCATTTCTTTCTGAGCTATTTTTTACAAAAAGGTTTTTTCATAAAAGTATTCTGGCTATTTTGTAGAAAATTAAATTCTAAACAAATTAACTGTATTTAAAAAGCCTAAATACCCAATTGAAAAAAGTCTTTCTAGTAGCGAAGCCTCGTTCTCCAAAAAGTGACTTTCCGTCCGTATGCAGGATCTGATGTTCATAAAAAGTGACCTTATATTACACAACATACTTGTTCAAAACAACTTTTTTCAGTTAATTTCACTATGTATATTAAATATACTATATTTTACATGATCACCATGTGTATGCATCTTTAAAGATATACTTTTGTAGACTAATAAAGGTAGAAACTGACATTTCTTCACCATACCCATACTCATTCTCGAATAAACTTTTTGGACTCTAACTCACGATATATATTAACTATATTCTACACTACGCCTAGCTTAAATTTAAAAAAAAAATCTATTCATGTCATACTTGATTGAATCAACTTTTTTAACTCAAACTCAGTATATATATACTGAATATATGATATGCTGCACAACAATAAGCCTAAATTTCTTGAAAAAACCTTATATTAAACTTTCTATTTTCTTGAATAAACTTTTTGCACGTACACAAACTATATTATACTGAATATGCAATATTCTGCACAACGCCTGGACTAAATTTTCAAAATAACCTTATGTCACACATACTTGCTAATACTTGCTTAAACTAACTTTTTCACTTTAACTCTATACCACGCCTAGACTAAATTTTTTAAATTTTTAAACTCTACTTCCTTTTACCTTTTTTCTGACTAAACCTTCTCTGTCTTCTGTCTTCGTTAATCTTGTAATCCTGTTACTATCTTATCACTCCTTTTTTTAAAAGCACATGCATCATCACAATATATTATTGAACAGCGCGTATCTTGTAAGCCTGTGAACAGCAGACGCTTGTTTTTGTCAACCACTACTTTGTCATGTCGTACACAAAATGTTTACTCCCCTGCTATGGCTGACAACAGCAAGTCATTTATATTGCTATTATCACCATGCATGTATATATGTAAATACATTTGTTATTTGCATGTTACTTAAGGAGATGTCGTAGCCAAAATGTTGGAAAGGTAACATCCTACTATACCGACAAACACATTTTTTGTTATAAATAAATAATTAAGCACATACCGAACAAAAGCTTTGTCAATAAGTGTTCTTACTATTATAACAAACAGTTCAAACTTGAAATCTCGTCGATTGATGCTACATTTTTGACAAACAACGAAAAATGCGGTCTGAGGTGGCGATAAGCAACAGACGACAGCGGAGGTTACTCTATGCCTCTTACAAAGAAAATAAACAATTTACACTACAAATCGTTGTCAATACGTGTTCATTATATGATTTGGCACAGTCACGTATGTTCAGAAATACAACGAAGCAAACTATAAAAGCAAATAACGAAAAATACGACGCGAGATAGGCCGAGTTCAATGACAGCCATGAAAACTAATGCTAACCGATACACGTCAGATGGTGCTTACGGTAATTTCGTCACCATCGCCGGCTAAAGGAGAAACGTTAGCACCAGCACAGTGCGCGTATTCCGAAACTCGGCTGCCTCTGTTTCTGTCTCTCTCAGCCATACATGAGTTGCGTGCGTCTGAGAGAGACAGAAAAACGGGCGCCTGAGGTTCGGTATACCCCCTAAGTTTTCAAAGATTTCATGACCTTGCACTTACGATAGATCTAGCGAAGGTCGAGGAGGCAACCAACGCTAATATTTATTTATTTACGAGCCTAAACGCGAATTTTGACTCTACAGGGGGAGAGCTCTGATCTGGACGGAGCCGGGCTCTTCCTCTGTAGACTACCAATCCGTGTAAATTTGCCCCAAATAATAATTTTCACAAAAAACGGAAAAAACTGCACCCATAAAAAGTAGGTTTCCAATTTTTTAGTATTATCTAGAATATATATTGCGCAGATCCTATCTCTCCTAATGTAGACTCCAAATTTGTGTTAACGCTTTCAAATAAAGAAATATCACCGTTTGTTGCCTTCTCGACCTTTGCTGTGTCTGTCGAGAGCATAAGGTCATCAAATCTCGATATAAATATGGTTTATGCAAAATTACACGGTTTCGTAGTCTACAGGGGGAGAGCCAGGATCTTCGCGCGGCCGGGCTCTCCTCGTCTCTAGAGTCCTCTAGAGTCGATTTTGCGTTCACAATCATAAATAAATAAATATCAACGATTCCAGGCTCATCGACCTACGCTGGGCTTACAGGCATCAATAGGATATGAAATCTCGTCCAAAAACATTGTTTAGGGCAAATCTACACGGATTCATAGTCTAGGGGGGGAGAGCCCGTCCGCACGCAGATCTCGGCTCTCCTCCTGTAGATTGTAGAGTCAAAATATCGGCGTTTCATGCTTTCTTAACCTTCGCTGGGTTTGCTGGTAGCAGAAAGACATGAAATCTCGATTCAAACATTGCTTATGGTAAAACTATACGGATTCATAGTCTACAGGGGTAGAGCCCGGCGTCACGCAGATTTGAGCCTCGCCCTTGTACAACCCAAATTCGTGTGTTTATAACTCGGGTTGCAATTGGTATTACATATAGTAGACGCTAATAATGGTTTAACTTGGTAAATAATTAAAGAAAACATCATATTATATAGGTAAAAAAACTTTAACGTTTTAATTCTAATATTTTCATAGAATTTTATTTTTCAGGTTTTACAAGGGTTCTGTCCCCTTCAAAATAAAAATCATCAGTTTCATAAGATTTTAGCGTAATTATTAGGTGAGAATTACCTGATTCTCTCATCCGAGATTTTTCAGTAGGGATATACTTATTATCCATAGTCGTGTCTGCATGTAATGTAGCTGTGCTTATATTGTATAGTGACATTTCTTCTGTTGGTATTACCAAAAGTTACTATAATCTAGTCGTAGGCGCTTATATGTATACGCATACGCTCGCCGCAATGTTTTGCTCGGCTAAACTTTTTGTCGGTACTTATTAAGTGAGTGGGTAGTTTAAAGCGTCAAAAGTGCAGCAGTTGTATAAGTAATGAGAAAAGCAGATCCTCCACTTCTTCTTGAAGGAGCCTCTACGTTATCACACTGCTGAATCCACTGCTCACAGTTCTTGCTTTATTAAGCGGTCTAAAAATATTCAAATTAATGTGATAAGTGAGTATAAATATCAATCTCACTCTCCCCCTCTCTATGAGTGCTACAAAGGTGCAAAGCTGCCATTTGGGAGTACATACTTAACTCCGCCAAGAAACTTGAGTTTTAGCTTTGAGGTTATCTTTTGTTTTTGTGTCTACTCTTGTTTATTCTAGTGATTCATTTTAACTACTAAATGCTGTATAGGTATTGATTATTTTAAAATTTATATATTTAATTATTGCTTTTCATCAGTTCATCATGCATGTACAATCCTGGAATTGATTCGTACTGTCTGGCTATTATAGCTTGGTGTTGCTGGCTACGTCAAACACCGGTAAGCGAGTCTGGATTTCTTTCGTGCACTGTCTGGTCAGTGTAGGCTGACATTCCTAACTTCGTCAAGAATATCAAGATTACCTTGGAGGTGGATTTACTCACTCTCTCTCTCTCCCTCTCTCTGGTTGGTGTGCTTTTTGGCATTTCTAGGTAGTTCACCAACATGTGATTCTGTACATGGATTAATATTATTTGGTCATGCTGCTTTGTGTTTCTGACTGATATATATCTGAATACAACCCTGGAGTCAAATTCAAACCTTCTGACTATGCTGGATGCGTTTCTATCTGCTTGAACCAGCTTCAAATGACCACAGAGCTATATTATCACTTTCTGGCAATCCTAGTTGGCATCGCTGGCTGTTTGAACCACGTCAAGATAATCTTGGAACTGGATTCATATGCTTTGTAGAAGTTTTAATTGATGTTTTAAACATTTTAACACGTCGTTGGAGATGGATTTTTACTATATGACATGGTAGTATTCAAAATATTACAATTACTTGTGTTGTATGTATTTTTTAATAACTTTCAATTTAAATGATGAGTGCTAGTTATAAATTCAGTAACATAATATGTTTAATTGCTTGCGGATATCTTTTTTGTAATTGTTTCATATACTTATAGTTTTCTATTCGTAACCAAACAATGTGACTAAATGTTATTTTGCAGTGTTCATATTCAAATCTGCTTTATTGAAATTTATTATTCTAAGAGATTAATATTCATGAGAAGATAATCGTTCCAAGCATTCCATAATTACTTGTAAGTATGAGTTACTAATATATTTTTCTGTATGTTCAGGTATGCAAGTAATGCTACATTACTTGGCATCGCTTGTGCATCTGATTACCACAAAAGCTATTGATCGTGTTGATGGCTATCTTTGAACGAAATCAAATTGAATTGATTGGCAGTAC
Source organism: Trichomalopsis sarcophagae (assembly GCA_024372645.1). Lineage (NCBI taxonomy): Eukaryota > Metazoa > Arthropoda > Insecta > Hymenoptera > Pteromalidae > Trichomalopsis > Trichomalopsis sarcophagae. The sequence continues at coordinate 29,203 of QLSS01000363.1, read as the reverse complement.
TACTTTATTATTATTGATTCAGTGTTTTCATCGGGTGAACTCAGTGAAAAATAATTAATAATTATTTGTGAGTATAAGTTTTTAATATCATTTCTTTTGTTTTATTATGTGTATAGAGGATACTAAAACTGCATATATTACAATATGCTGGATGGAAAGAGTAGGTACCAGGGCACTATAGTTATACGACACCTACACTGAATTTTTGTTAATGTACAACTCAGGTACAATTATTTTCATATAATTCATGTGATTTTATGTAATTAATGCACTTAATATTATTTTAGATGCAGTACTTATAGAATGCAAATTATACGCTATACATAATCTTGCAGAAGACCCCACATTGATCATTTTCACAAATGAAAAGAATGTGGATGCATCACGAGAAAACATTTCCAGCGATAAAAGGAGTGTTACGACTTTCCAGCACTGTAAATAAGCATTCTAGCATGTGTAATTTCATTAGTAGAACTACAATTCTAGCTTTTTGCATTAGTGCTTCATTAACGGCAGGCTTGACATCGATGTTTCCGATGCAGGATTCCGATTCCGCTACAATTTAATGCTTACTATGCTCAGGGAAAACTGCACGATGCTAAAATGAACTATTATCCCACAGGCAGGCGTGACATGACGGATTAATGCAGTTAGCACAGAATATAGAATATTTATTACATTGTATTACATACTACTATCTAGTTCAATGATTTAGCAGATATTGTCTATAGATAATATGCATAATAGTGCAGAATGATTGGTCAAGCCGCAATAAATTGTGTCTGAACCCATTCGAACACTTACTATAGCTTGTTGAGTGTATTAGATAAAAATTAAATATTTTGCCTGGTATCGGTGGTTGATCAAAATATGAAAATTATCTATTTTAACCATAAGACTGATGAAACTTATTTGAACTTAAAGAGCAGCTCATGGTATTTCCAAAAAGTATATTAATTAGCATAATCTTTGGATTTGTAATTCAAATGCTATTGAAAAAAATTGAAAACAATTTTTGTCTTTGGTTCATATTTTTCAGTTTTATAATAGTTTTATTTTCTTATAGCTCCTGAACCACAAATCCAAACTAAGTGATTAATATACTTTTTGGAAATGCCACTAGTTGCTTTGGAAGTTGAAATAATTATCATCATTATTATAATTACAATTGACTATTTTAATATTTTGACTAACACCAATACTAATGCAAAACTAAAAATTTTGATCAATTATATTCGAAAAGCTACAGTGGGTGTTCGGACGAGTTCATATATTAGTTTATTTTAATTTAATAAGATATTGTAAACGATTGAGTCTTGGTAATGGTGTATAACCAAAATAAAGTAATATATGAGCTCAGTCAAACACATAGTGTACCTTGTCGAGTGTACTAGATTTTGCATGGCATCAGTGTTCGGTCAAATTATGAAAATAGTCAATTGTAATGATAATAATAATGATTATTATTTCAACGTACAAAGCAACTAGTGGCATTTCCAAAAAGTATATTAATCACTTAGTTTGGATTTGTGGTTCAGGAGCTATAAGAAAATAAAACTGTTATAAAACTGAAAAATATGAACCGAGAGTAAAAATTGTTTTCAATTTTTTCAATAGCATTTGAATTACAAATCCAAAGATTATGCTAATTAATATACTTTTTGGAAATACCATGAGCTGCGCTATAAGTTCAAATAAGTTTTATCAGTCTTATGATTAAAATAGATAATTTTCATATTTTGACCAAACACAGATACCAGGCAAAATATTAAATTTTGATCTAATACACTTTACAAGCCATAGTAAGTATTCGAATGGGCTCAGGTACAATTTATTGATGCTTGACCGATCATTTTTCACTATTATGCATATAATTTATAAATAATATGTACTAAATTGTTGAACTTAATAGAAATGTAATGTAATGCATTATTCTATATTCTGCAGTAACGGCATAAATACGGAATGTCATGATTGTCCGTGGCACTATAGCAGCCTTACTGAAAAAAGGCAGATGACAGTCAACTGATGTGACTTTGCAACCTTAAATATATTTATTCTAAGTTGTTTAAAGTAAGTCAAATATAAAGAGTAAAAATATAAAAAAAAAACTATGAAATTCACATAATGGAAAAATCATGTAATCCATTAGGATGATAACACCAAAATTGTAGATGTGAGCTCCAACATTTTTTTTCCATAATTTAAATAAAAGATTTTTTAAATGTTAAAAAATAAAATTTTTCAGTTATTGCACCGTGATATTAGCGCTCGAGCGTAGCAAGCATATAAACTTGCATTTAAATAATTGAAATAATACATTGTTATTCTTATATTGTAGATTTTTGTATTGCATGGTAGTGATATTAGTATCAAATGCTTTAATATGGCCCTTAGCATGTGTATTACTTTTAGCATACAAATTAAATACAGTAGATTGGCATCGAATAAAAATATGTTGAAAATCATATTTTTTAATTTTTTTTTTTTTTGTAATTATTAATGAATAAGAAGAAAAAACGTTATATTAATTAGTAAGATTTTAAATACGTCTAAAGAAATAACGCTAAATGCAATAAAAATTATAAAAAAATTACAGTACGATATAAAACCATCAGAAATACTGATTTGTTGTGCAATTTGTCTTTTTTCTATTACTCGCACTTTTTTTTTTAATAATGCATGTTCACTTTGTTTTGTATTACTAAATTATTACTATTTAGTGCAATTATATACAGTAAAAAAAGGTATATGGAATAATAATGAAATGAATATTTACACAATGAATATATGTATGAAAAAAATTATGCAAACAAAACTGGTATAGATTACAGAAACCTCTTTACACAAATTATGCCTATTGCATGCTCTATCGCACACGCTTTTTTATATTTTTTAGTGTATGCTTATTTTTGTTGTGTTTGTTATTATTATTATAAGTAATTCTGCAAAATAATTGTATATAATATTCAATCAAATATACAAAATTACAAAGATTGATTAGAAAAAAAAAGAAAATACAGTATACAAGGTAAAGTGCATTGTACATATGCCTTCATGATTTATCTCAATGGAGTTCAAAAGAGAATGAACATTGATACACAAAATACACAAAAAATATATTTAACATATAATAATAAACAAATGCAAAAACAACAGTCATATTACCGTTGTAAAAAAATTAATTATTCGTTTGTTGGAATTATTAAAAGTGTTGGAAATTATTATGTCAAAATCACCTAACTTTTATATAACAGTTTGGGATCGGACTATTAAATTCTATAAAATAATATTTTTTATACTTTCTGTTGCTGTAAATAAAATAACAAAATCACAATTTTTTCAACAGGGCTGATTGTATTACATACTATTACCTTTTTTAATTTAGGCGCCATCTACTGGCGGATCTTCGTTCTGATAGATGGCAACATCATACAATGTCATATACCACGTGACGCAAGTAGTATATCCTACAACTCGCGATTTCTGGCTACGACATCCCCTTAAAATCTTAAATTGATGAATTTATTATTATACCCTTGCGCCCACTAAACACTTTTTAGGCACGATCGCCTCATTATTATAAAAATACATATAAATTATAAAAATGTAAATCATACTCAATGATATATGGTTACTGCATCACAGAATCGACTTCTTAAACAAATATTGAACAAGATAATTTTACTAAATTGTAACTTATGCATTAAATAAATTAATTAAATTGTAACTAGATTATATATAGCAAATTATAACAATCATAAATAACAATCATTATTGCATTGAAAAATTAATAATAATAATAATAAAAATTAAAATAAGAACAATATTTTAATCATAATTTTAATTATAAACAAATTTTTATGCAATTTTTGACTATAATGAAATATCAATGACATATTATACTTTGCAATAAAATGCAACAAAATCATTTATATAAAAGATAAACAATAATTTTAATAAACGAAAAATAATATACTTTACCAGTCAAGAGGCTGGTAGAAAAATTCATCTGCTACAAACATTATAAACATTGAAGAACCTGCAACAATAAAATAAATTCTACAAAGTAAATGCTTAATAGAAAAAGTTTTAAGCAATAATTTTTGTTTTAATTTATAATAAATTACTTATCAAATAATTTCATTGAAGTACTATATTGAAAGCAGGTTACACATACATGGAACACTTGTGCAATTTAACAAATTGTAATCATACTTGCACATATATCACTAATAATAAGTAAAAAATAATAATTATTCAACAATATTAGTATGCACCAACAATATAAGAAATACAATTCACAATTTAAAATTGAAAAGTCAAAACAAACTAAAATCTAAAGTACTAATGAAATATAGAGTATAAACTTCAATCTTAAAATTGAACAAACGATCTGAATCATAAACTACATAAATATTCGGGCGTCCAAGCAAAAGTGGCACACCTAGCGGTAGAATTTTTTAGAGTACGTACGTTCAAATGCACCCGTCTTCTTTCATCGTCAACTGTCAAGTCTTATCCCATTACAGTTTATCAATAATATTTGAATATCTGCATGTATGCGTGTATGTGTGTATGCGCACGCGCGTGAGTGTATGTGCATGTGTTTGTGTGTATTCATCGTCGAACCTTTAAATATCGGCGAGTGTCTTATGTGAAAAGCAAAGCGATTCGCTTTTAGCGATGTTAATATTTTGTTTACTCGTTTTATTTTTATAGTGATTTTTTAGTTTTGAGATTTCAGTTTTTTATAATAAAGTCTTTAGAAAAGTTAATAAAAGTAAATTGCTCAATATGTACCTGAAAGAGAATAAAATTATCTATCTTTTTACCGCGGAAAATTTATATTATCGTTCGTCGTTTTTTTATTACACACCATAAAGCGCAAATTTTTGAAATTGTTTTAACTCGAAAACTCAATTTTGAATCTTTCTAAAAAAAAATCATGATTATTCAACGTAATTAGGACTATATTTCTCTTAAATTTCAAGTCATTTCATGAGGCAGATCCTGAGAAAAACATCAATAATTGAAAAAAGCCGTTTTTCTACGTGACGCGGTAACTGGAGTAAAAATGCATTAATCAAGTTCAGTTAACATTATATAGTACCTTGATCCCTATGTTTGGGTTGTTTACAAAACGAGTTAGTTTCAAAGGTAATGAGCTTCAAAATTTTTTGTTCTCACCCTGTATACTATGAATCTTTTTTTTTTACGTGACGCGATAACTGGAGTAAAATGGCAATAATAAATTTAAAATTTTTGATTTAGTTAGCTTTATACAGCATCTTGATCCTTTTCTTTTGGTTGTTTATGATACCAGTAAGTTTCGAAGATATTAAGCTTCAAAATATGTTTTCTCACCCTGCATATTTTGCATAATTGAATACTGCATCGCTTACGTCTCAGCTTCTATTTAATGGATTGTAATCTATACCTAGGCTCATTCTATTCTGTTTTTGTTTTACCAATTTGTTAAAAACAAGATTTTTAGTTACGCATTTGCGTTTTTTATGGCGATTTTTGAATCACTAGTGATTTAAGATACGTTCCACGAACTATCCTAATCATTATAACTTGGAAACTAAATGTTGAACTCTGCTTCACAACCGTATTTCAATAACGAGTTAACCCTGTTACAAATATATAGGTTGGTAAATAAGATGTCAGGTAAAATAGGGAAAGTGATATCTCGTTGGAGCTTCGTTAAATAATTATAGTTATGCGAGAAAAAAAAATATATATAGAGAGAGAGAACTATACAATTGATTATGTATATATAATTGATTTAAAATATTTTTATCTATCACACGAAAAAGTACAAAAACTTTATAAAATTATATATGAAGTAAAAACAATTCAGATATTAAAGCGATACATAATGTTGAAGGAAGCTACGTGCCAAAGAATGGGCAGCGGTTTTCTTAAGTGGCAAAGGCAGAGAAAGCTCTGCACAAGTGGCCCTCCGACACCGGATCCCCAAAGGTACTATCGTTGAAAACTACTTCCGTGGCGCCCGTAAACTAGCCTTTTTTCACCAAGGTGATAAAGGATTTAGGATCAAACTTGTCTTCTTTATTCTGCATCATTCTGCCGTCTTCTTCCTTCTGCATCGTTTAACCGTCTGCTTCCTGCCGCGTTGTCCAGTTGTCAACTTTGAGCAGTATCGACCGACCGTCCTCTGGACAGACTAAACCCCGACACCTACGTTCCTCTGCATCGGGTGAGGGAGTCTGGGCTCAACTCAGTTACCTTGTCCTTCCCTTCTATTCTCTTTGTCATTATTAATAATGGTCCCTACGCAGTTGTTTACTGCGCACCAGCCATCTTATGACGCTAGCATAGCTGTCATCATTGACTCAGGGGTAGCCTTAGTCTAAAGGTAACGCTCGAGTTCTTCTCGTTCCATTTCGTATTGCAAGCAGTTGCAGAAGACATGCTCCGCATCTTCGTTTGCTTCCTAACATACTGGGCAATATAAATGTTCCTGTATCTTAAAGCGGTGTAAGTTAGCACGAAAGCACCCATATTCGCTCAAAAACTGTGTAAGGTAGCAATTTACTCCCCCGTATCATCTATTGGTCCAGCCAACAATACGTGGTATGAGTCGGTGAGTCCATCACTCCTTTCCACTAGACTCCCATCGTCTTCGCTACTCAACTAAAGTTTATTCTATCGCGGATTTTGAAACTTTCTTTTGAGTATTGCCACTGCGCCGGCTTTATTTGTATATATTCTTTCGTTCTGTTCTAGAAGGTAAATAGGCGTCATACTTAATATAAGGCACACTTAATCTTCTGATACTGTACGGTAGGCAGAAACGACCCGCAATGCATTTTCCTATAAACTGTGGACAGCTTTCGTGCAAAGGACTTCACCAACATAGCGTCCGCCCATATAGGGCACCATATAACATGATTGATGTATATAGTTGTACATAGTTAACATTAATATAGTTTCTTGTTTAAAAGATAGATTTTACAGTTTCGAGTACCTCAACTGACTGAATGAAAAAGCTGTGTAGTTTATGCTTTTTACTGTTAGGTTAAGTTTATTTGAAAAATTCGAGTAAAAAGTTCGTTGTATACTCTTTCACATTTGAACTTATTGTGCTACAAATTTGTTATTCCTTTGTCGACTTTATGGGTTTTAGTGGAGGGACGCGGTTCGCTTTGGCGATCTGTAAGACGAATTTGAAATTGTTACCTATAAGTCGATATTGTTACATAAGTAAACACACTGTAAAAGAGATTTAAATGAGATGCGAATAACAAAGACGTTATTCTTTAAGAAATTAAAATTAAGAAATATAGACAGTGTGATCCTGAAAGACCGGAGTACTGTAAAACCAGAGAAAAATTGTTCATGCCTGATATAATGTATATAATATAATTTCTTCCAAAACATTACGAATATATATGCATACACTTTTGCTACAAACTTGTGAACGCAGCTGGATCAAAAGTGTCTTTTGCCGAGAAGAATTGAAGTACCTCGCTGTCCTGCTTAATCACGACGGTTTTCGTCCAGATCCAGAGAAGATAGCGCCCATTAAATGAATGAAAAATCTGAAACAGCTGAGACATTTCTTACGAATGGCGTCGTGGTATCGCAAATTTTTGCAAGAATTCTTGACCGTCGCTGAACCGCTCCATCCCCTGACGAAGAAAGGCAGAAAATAAGAGTGGGGGACGGAACAGCAAGACGCTTTTCAACAAGTGAAAGTGCTGATAGCGTCTGCACCGATTCTTCATCGCCCAGATTTCAAATCGCAGTTCTTGTTGCAGACGGACGCCAATGACACCGGTTTTGGCGCAGTACTTTTTCAAGTAATTAACGGAAAAGAGCGGGTTTTGGAATTCGCTAGCTGCACAATGTTGAAAGCCGAGAGATACTACAGCGTCACAGAGAGAGAGAGAGAGAGAGAGAGAGAGAGAGAGAGAGAGAGAGAGAGAGAGATAGAGAGAGAGAGAGAGTGTGTGTGTGTCTTGCTGTCATCTGGGCTATACGGAAGTTCAGACCGTATATTGGAGGATATCAATTTAAGGTCGTCACGGACCACAGTAGTTTGCGGTGGCTATGCAACTTGCATAATCCCACCGGATGCCTAGCAAGATGAGAGCTAGAAATGCAGGGCCACGTCTACACTGTGAAGCATAGAAAAGGCCTGCTAAATACCGTACGAGACGCATTGTCGCGTATATACTAAGAAGACGCAGTACCAGTCAATGCAGTCGGATGGGCAAGCGAAACCCAGGACAAATAGTACTGCGAAAAGGTCCATGAGATACAGCCGCATCCGAGCAAAGATCCGCTGTATAAGATGTACGGCGGGCAGCTGTACTACTTCTGCACAGATGAGCAATTGCCAGCGTCTATGAATTACGATACGGCATGGAAAATCGTCGTGCCAAAGAAAAGCTAGCAGAGATCTTGCGAGAGTGTCACGACGAGCCATTAGCCGGTTACCAGACAGATCATAGCAGGAGATATCTAGGGCCGAAACCAAAGACCGCTCGAGGAAACGAATATATTCTCATACTCGATGACTTGTTGACTCGCTGGATAGAGTGCATTCCCATTAAGCGGGCGAACGCTACGACAATCCTGCAGCATTTCCGAGAGCGGGTCTTCTTGCGGTACGGTGCGCCAGAGGTATTCCTGTCGGACAATAGCACAGAGTAAAATAAGGCCATTGATCAATAACTCAGGGAACAAGGCGTGATACACGAGTTGACGCCATCTTATCACTTCCAGGCGAACCCAGTAGAGATTGTAAACCGCGCTATTAATAACATAGTGCGCGCGCTGATCAAGGAGAACCATAATACATGGGACGAGCGATTGAGCGACATCGCATTCGTGTATAATACCGTACCTCATTCCTCGACGGGCGTGAGTCCAGCCATATTGATGTATGGGACTCAGCCGAGGAAACCTTCTGCAGCAAGGCGCTAGCAGGACGCCGCCGCAGAAGAAGAGTTGCAGCGACGCGCGATCAATGCATGGCATGGTCACATGTGGGATTCATTCCAGCTGCGCGAGCAAGCATCGCATAAAACGCAGAACGCGCAAGATCACCGGGAGCGCTACTATGACGCCAAGCGTAAACCGGCGACATACAAAGTCGGAGACTTAGTGATGAGGCGAAATCACGTGTTGTCTTCTGGAGCAGAGCAACGCTCTGCGAAGTTAGCACCACAATATACTGGGCCGTATAAAATAGTAGAAATCCGCGGCACCAATACTTATCAACTTGTCGATGAGATGGGCCAGCAAGTAGATCTTGCACCAGCTGTGATATTACGTACGAACCGAGCGAAGTCGCCAATCGTCTGAAGCAAGCGAAAAAGGCACGCGTAGTCAAAATAAACCCTCCGACCAAGAAGAGAGGCCGACCAATAGAAAAGGTGTACACGGCTAGGCGTGTGAGACCTACGCCAGAGACTTCTAGAGTGGAGGCCAACACCAAGAAGAGGAGGCCTGGTCGTCCAAAGGGTTCGTGAAACCTCGAGCATGCGACGACACCTACTAACCCGTCTACGTCACTGCGAAAAACGCGCGCAACTAAAGGCCAGTAACGGTAGTCACCGTAATAATGTATTATTTTGACCGCCCCAGCATCCCCAGATTCCTAATCGCGGACGCGATGCACGACGCTTCGGTTCGTCGTTGACGAAATGGATATAATCGCCTTCTGTTTGATAGATCAATTCTAGGGGGGAGGGGGTTGTAACAAGTTCAGCACCGTGGCTAACTCGTCGCGATGAGTACTGCTGCGCCGCGAGAGCGCGGGCTTATCCTTCAGGTACGCGCTAAGATAGCTCTCGGCCTTCAAAAGATCAATACACGACTTTGTTTGTTCGTAAACTATGGCGATTCGAAGTGCTTTGCTGTGTCCAGCAATTTGAAGTGTGTGATTGTGATGTGGAATACGGAGATTCCGATCCCCCTGCCTAGCGATCCAGCACAGTGGTCAAGTCTCACAACCTGTCCGGGATCAGGAGCATCGTCGACGAAAGAAAGAAGGTTTATGCGACGCGCAGTGCATGGGAGAGAGTGTATGTGCGAGTGTGTATGACCCGTGCGAGGGTATTCCGGCGCTCGCGACATTCACAACGATATACGCAAACGAGCGCGATTATTCCGGCGTCGCTGCAAGTCGCGAAGTTGTTGGCGACTCGCATATTATTATTGTATAATTGTAAATTCACGTTTATTTCGCGACTAGCAAATATAACCCTAGTCTTATTATTTTACGTACTTGGTCGTCATTTCTAAACCGCGCTCGTTTACTTCCGAGTCCTGTTCCTTCCTACGAATACCACCGCTTCCGTAGGTGTTATTTATTAGTACTTATCTAACACAGTTATGCAGGCGAGCACGCGCCAGGCGGCGCGTGGACCCAGCAAAACAGAACCATCCGAAACAGCTTCATGCAACGGAGGTGTTTCGCGGGCGTAAAGGAGTCCTTCGCAGCATCGAGGTAAGCATTGGCGCCCAGTTCGTGAGTTGCTTGGGAAGAAACGCGAAAATATTGTAATTTTCGTGATTTTCGACGCGAGCGAGAAACCGTTGCGAATTTCAGAAGGTCGCGCGATCGACGTAAACACGAGCATCCCCGTGTTGTTTCCGTCACGCTAAAATCAGGCGGATTTGAGAGGCGTTCAAATTTATTCGTGTGGCGTATACGAATAATTCGAACGCAATTTACACAAGAAGTCTGTGAATAATAATCGAAGATTTTTGTTGCAAGGCCGAGAACAAATATCTACCGATATTGCTACACGACTTATAATTAATAGACTCGGAGCAGCAAAATTTGAAGCTGACACTAGTATCGCATGCTCTCTGAGTCGAATAATTTTCTATTTGTTGTCGGGAGAATTTTAAAGCAGTCTCGTTAGGATAGAGAGTAGCATAATTATTTTTTTGTGACATCTCGTGTGAAAGCAGAGCGTATATGCCAAGTTATTAGTATAAGTATAAGTATAGCCACAAAATATAGTGGAGTGAAGCCCGCAATGTGTGAGAGGAAGTGTGAGCGCTTAAGGCGCTACATAGAGATAATTCTACGAGAACGCGACGGGCGCGAGGTATATAGTCACTTCCACAGGAAGACGCGGAACAGTATACGCCCAGTTTTCAGCCAAGAAAACCTCAAGATTCATCAAGAAGAGAACACACTCGTATCACAGATCGAGATATATGCGTAATTCCGAGAAAAATATTTTCGTCTTTTTTCGGATTTTTTTTTTCGGGTGTATGAATACGTATATGCCTGTAGCACAAACTGTGCGTTACAAGTGAGAGTACAGCGGTGCTATGAGTGCGCGTGCCAGAAGCAATTCGTCCTTATCTGGCGTAATTAACATTTTTTTTACGGATTTCGCTCCAATTATACGAATTCGATTTTTCGTTTTATTCGATTTCGCGTAATAATCTACGTTACAGCGACGCGCTTAGGCGTGCAAGTGTGTGAGTAGAAACGTTGCATTTCTGCAGCTTACGTTGTAGCAACGATAATACAATTCAGTTAACATTCAGGGGCTATCTGAAGTAAGTGAGTAGAATAGGAAGGTGCCACGTCGTTGTTGCGCAACCGCGAAACGTCGTTTAGACGCAGAAGATACACCATCATGGCGAAGATAGTAGAGAAGGTCGTCGAGAATTGGTTCTTGGGCATCGACGAAAAAGAGATGTCCAATCATGTCGAAGTATCATCGATTCTATGCAAAATATTTGCGATTTTCTAGCTCTTTGTTCACGATCATAGGTGCTGTGGCAGTACTCACTACTATATTAGCTAGCGAATCGAAACCGCCGCTCGTGTCGTCTTACCACAGACTCGCTTTAAGTTGTGACTCTTTAGCTGCCGGAGTGTAGTTGAGAAGCGTCTTGATGTACGCTCTGTAAGGATAGACGGTATTAAGCGGCTAAACAATTTTCTGATTGAAAAAAACGTCAATCTGGTTGAACATTTAATGCATGAAATAGTTAATCGATCTGACTTTAAAATTTACCAGCACGACAAATTCCAATGGTGTGTCGACATCGTCGCTAAGAGACGACACAGGCTTATAATGCAGAAAGCTGCTGCTTTCAATGGACGTTCGGGTGGCTGGAAGCGTGAAAAGATCCAGCTCGCTGAACATCTATTCCGTCGAGTGAGAATGTAAAAATGCCATTATTACCCCAAACTAAATACACCTAGGACCAAAAATATACGTAACACTTCTCAAACTCTGCTGATGCTGCTGCTGAGTACTTTTCTTTTTAGGCTTCTTCTTCGTTTTCCTCGTGACTCGCTTCTTCCGCTCTGCCGTATGTTCTTTACGTTTTTTGTTAGAGCCGATTGTACTCGATGTACGTGTGTTTCTCAACTGACGTCTTCGATGCACTGCGCGTGATTTATAACCAGAGCCTTTCATCATTTCTGCTATCTTTTCACTGGCTTTTCTCTTCAATTTTTTTCCAGACACTTTAGTACGATATTTGAACGCCTCCTTGAAATTCGAGCCGTCGTTTGCAACGTCGACCAACACGTTGATGACTGTGCGCACAGCCTCTTTGCCCACAGCTCTGGCACAGGAAGCGATGTACGGAAGAATTTTTCGAAATAAACCTACACCTCGTTCGCGCTGATACATTGAAGCGAAATAGACGTGTCTCACTCCTTCACCTCCTACTTGCTCGTCGTAGTAGCGTCGATATAGCGTCGCTCTCTCTCTCTCTCTCTCTCTCAAGCGATTACGTTTAAAGTGAAGCGTAACCGTCAGCATTGCATATTCGAATGGTATATACACTTCGTGGTGATCACTTATATCTATGACAATCGAGCGAAAACTGTGATGTAAAAGCGGAGTATAATGAGCAGGTGCAAAATATCGTGAGACCATTCTTGAAAACTTCCTCGCTAAAGTTTTTTTCGTATCACTGCTCGAAAGTATTTTTCGTGAGACTCATGCGTACGTAAGATTCGGGCTTGTATTTATTGATTACACCTGACGCCATCTTTTCACGATTATTGTAAGTCGATTGCACAAACTCTTTTCGCTAAATTTTCGTGCGCTTTCGAAGCATTGTCGATGCTCACGTCACAGGGGCACAACTTTGTACCGCTGTTTTGCGTGTGATTGTAAGCCTCGATGTTTTTCTGCGTCAATGTAACGTTGCGTGTTATTGTGAGATAAGTATCGCCACATTCGTTCGCGTATAGTACGGTTTAGTCTTTCCACCACAGTTGCTTTGATATCGGGGTTTCGAGCTGTACGGAATTTGATGTCGCGTTTTTCAAAAATTCCTGAAACGTCGAGCTTACAAACTCCTCACCCTTGACGGATTGTAAGAGTATCGGGACGCGACCATCGCTGCGTTTGAGTATTGGTCCTCGCGTGTTTACTCAATACATCTACCATTACGAGTAGGTAACAGTATCCGTCATTGTACTCTTTGATTGTCGTTAATTGAAGCAAATCGCACTCCCATACGTCGTCAATGTTGCTCACGTTGTAACTTAATCGCGGAAATTTACGCTTAACGGGTCTGTGAAGAGTATAGGCGTCTTAATTACTAAGCTATTCGTATATGCGTACTGAATATCGTCGCTTGGGAATATACACGTGCAAACCCTATACTCGTCCACGCCTGCTTAAGTTACATCGAGAAAAAGATACAAGTGAGGTCCGCGCGTAGCGTCTATGTAAGCCTCCTGCAAAAATCTCCAATCTTCTGGATAAATTTTTTGCGCGAGCTGCCGAATCTGAGCTCTGTCGCAAGGATTTTTAAATATAACAAGATGGTTTGAATTTAATCTTATGTCGCGCTGAGACTTTCCCTGGTGAAAAATATTCTGCGTCACCAGAAAGACCGACCTATTCAAATGATGAGACGAACGCGAGAACAAATCCAGGACTATATCGTTCGATGATTCTCGCATCAAGTCGTCGAGAATCAGTAATTGCTTCCTCCTAGAGGAAGCTTCCTCCTAGAGGAAGCAATTACTGATTCTTCTCAAAACTTCTAAAAAATACTTTTTGGTGTGTTAGAAGTTCAAATCACGTGTTTTTAGAAAATGTCCATATGGATGTGTGTGTATACCGTAATATTTCTGGAACTACTCAGTGAATAACAATAATATTTGACATGCATGTATATTTTTAGATTCTGAATTCGGTAAAAGCATTTATTTTTTATTTTTCTAACTATTTTTTATTTTAAGGCCAATTTTTGATTTTTGAAAAACACTATTTTGCGTTTTATTCAATCATCCCATCGTTACAAACAATTCAGCTAATATGCATTTGAAAGAGAATAAAATTACCTACTTTGCCCCGTTTAGTCCTCGGGATCGACCGCTTTGTTCGGCAGATAAAATGAAAAAGGTGATTTCTTTTAAAAATTCATATCTCTGAAAATAAACATCATAAAACGAAAAATTCACGAAAAAAATCATATCGATGGGTCACGTGTCAAACTATATTACATTAAAATTTCAAGTGATTTGACTACTTATTTTTTCAGTACAAAATCGAAAACTGGAAAAAATGAGTGAAAAAATGAATGAGATGTTTTGTGCCTAGATTACGGAAGTAAAAAGGCTTTATTGCACTTGAGATTTTAGGAAAAAATAGATATTTTATGTATCTTGGCTGAGTTCATTGCGCAGCTTTTAAATCCCTAAGGTTCTTAAGATATCAAGGTGTCAATTTTTTTTTTGAAAATTTTTTGACTCATCATATCTCTAAAACAATGCAGTCAAATGCTTTAAAATTTGGTGATTGCTATTTGCTATTTGGTGATTAATCATAAAAAAAGCTAATTTCTGTTAAAATTTTAAACAATTTCGTCGAGTGGTTCTCAAGTAAAGAGCTAAAATGTAAAAAATGATTTTTCTTAAAACTTTTTCTTCCTCTTATAGGGGTGTCGTTGCACGTCGTTAAAGTCCATCCCTATTAATTTATGTCAAAATGAGCATTAACATTGTATATTTAAATAATATTTTATCTATTGGAACTATAAATTTAATTGGAGGAAGCTATGTGCGAATGAATTGGCAGCGTTTTTTTTTCTTTCCCGTATCCAAGGAGTAATTGATTCAGAGAAATCTTTACCATCCTATTCTACCCGTAAAAATGCATAATAAGGTCCTATTTCCGCTTGTAGATCGTGTGCCGAGTTCATGTGTCAGGAGGACTGTAAGCACGATGACGTGAACGCGCGCGTTTTTGTCGGTACCTAAGTGGCTGACGAGCTTAAAAAAGCCGTGGAATTCGGCTACGTAATCACTAAGGTATTTGAAATATGGTTGTATAAAACTACACAATTCGATAAGCGGTCGTGTAAAGGCAGTCTCTTTCACGAGTACATTAATAAATTCTTCGCGGAAAAGACCTATGCATCGGGATACCCACCAGAGTGTATAAATGACGATGAGCAAGCAATAGATCGCTATATTCAGAACTTTGAGCAAGAGGAGGGCATAAAACTCGACAAAAGTCAGATAAAATTCAATGCTGGTCTACGCTCCGTGACAAAGCTATGACTCAACTCGTTGTGGGGCAAGTTTGGACAGCGCGAAAACATGACAAAAACCGAGATAGTAAGAGACCCGCAAAGATTGTTCGAACTACTAACTACAAACGATGAAATCCTATACGTTAGTTGGGCGAATAATGACGAAGATGCAGAAATTAAGCCGTCACCACAGTGCAACGTGGTTATCGCTGCTTACACTACTGCTCTGGCTCGGCTCAAGTTTTTCTCCAAGCTCGAGCTACTGGGAGAACGCGTGCTGTACTATGACACAGATTCCATAGTGTATGTGAGCCGAGAGAATGGATGCGAGTATGAGCCGTCAACGGGGCCATTCTTATGACAACTCACTGACGAGTTGGCGGGCTATGGGTTAGGCACATACATCATATCCTTTGTCTCCGGCGGGCCAAAATTTTATGACTATAAGTATATAACACCTGACGGCTGTGAATCGTGTGTATGTAAGATCAAGGGTATAAGATTAAATGCACATCAACATTGGAAAAGATCAATTTTGAATGTGTGCGAAAACTTCTGAGTGGTGACATACCACCGATATTTGTCTCATTTGATGCGATTAGACGTACAGCGCTGCATGATGTAGTCACACGCGCAGAATGTAAAGTCTGTGAGCCGTCTACTCTAAACGTCGTTTTGTTGCTGACGATAAGAGTTACCCGTACAGGTATGTAGCTCAAAAAAAGGAAAAAAAATGACGAATAAAATTTATTAACCTAATACAATTTTTCTATATTCAATAATAATAACTTACGCAGTCCAGAACTAGCCATCAAAACCGCTCGCGCGGAGCGCGTGCGTCACAAGCCTCCCGGAGAGGGCGAGTCATATGGCTAACCTTCGGAGGCTCGCACCGCGCACGCGCGTGTGCGCGCAAATGAGCTTCCTGAAGGGGAAGCCTGATGACTTGCCTTCGGCAAGCGCGCGAGGAGGGGGGCACACCGCGCCGCGCGTTCGTGGTTCTCCCACGCCAGGGGGCGATGAAGATGCTCGTAGTGTTATAAATCTCACGTGTCGCTCGGTCTGATAAGCATTTCGTGTGCATCACTTGCAACCAACTAACCGGATCATCATCATCATCATCATCATCATCATCATCATCATCATCATCATCAT
>QLSS01000363.1:0-12519 GCA_024372645.1 Trichomalopsis sarcophagae | reverse complement strand
ATCATCATCATCATCATCATCATCATCATCATCATCATCATCATCATGGATGTGCGTTGGAGACATCCCTGGACATGCATGATTTGCGGTCCCACCGCGTGTGGCAAGACCGTATTTGTCGGCAATTTTCTCAAATACATCGCACAGATGAGCGATACACAATTTGAGCCTATATTACTCTACTATACAGAATGGCAGCCTGGTTATAAGGAATTTGCTGCTGATGCTGCTGGTGGTAGTAGTATTGAATTGCACGAGGGATTACCAAAGCCGGAGGACTACAATGGAGATCCTGAATGACCAAAACTCTTCATTCTCGACGATCTGATGCGCGAGTCGTCCAGTGCGAGTGTAGTTATTACTTTTAATCTATTTGTCAAGGGCAGCCATCATTTTATTTTGAGTATTTTCTTTCTCTCGCAAAATCTCTTTCATCGGGGTCAGCGAGAAATATCGTTGAACTCAAATTACATAGTTATTTTTAAGAACCCTCGCGATCGATCGCAAATACAGTATCTGGCTCGACAGCTTCATCCCAAGGATATGAAATTTTTTCAAGAGCCTACAGCGATGCTGTCGCTCGACCATTTCATTATCTACTGTTAGACTTGAAGCACGATACACCGGAAAATTGTCGGTATTGCACGTGCATATTTCCGTTCGATAGGCATCAGTATGTGTATGTGTCACGCAAATAGATCAAAAGCAACTCGGTCACCGACAATGTGCCAGTCGTTCGTGTGTGATGGATTGAACAACATCAAGTCAGCAGCAGCAGCAGCGTCATCGCTATCCCATTAGACGAAAGTATCTGGATATATTGAAAGTGTTGTGCTGTCATCTTGACACGACGCAGCGCACAACTCTGCTGCATCAAGCCTGCCCCAAACTTGTGATAAGCATGGTCGAGTGTGTACTGAATATTCTGCGTGGAAATGTACCACTGAGCAGACGTTATAAGAGCAAGCTACGTACACACGCACCATTACTGCGCAAAATCATAGCTCCCGGGCAGACGATAGAGACTCGCAAGACGCTTTTAATTAAAGCTCAAAACCTTGTACCGGTAATAGTGAAACCTGTTTTATCAGCATGGAGCATGCTAGGAAAATGATTATAGTACCTCAAGAGTGTATCGAGAGTGTGAGACAGCATCAGCAGCAGCAAAAACGTCAATGTTTACCAATAACAGCAACAGAGCAGCAGCACCGCCACCACCACCACCATCAAAAACGCGACTTTCGCAGACGAGTGCGTGGGGGCTGGCCGTAGTAATGACAACTACCTCAACACAGTTCAGACACCGGGCTCCGAGGTATTACGACTGGACGACGAGATGAACAAGATTTTGAACTCGAGTGAATTAGATGATCGGCAAAAGTACTCCATGTACTAGCAGGTGTTGCAACGGTACTACACTACAAGAAACAAAGTATCGAGGACGATGTAGTCGGTAATGAGTTGTTGTTGCTGACTGTCAATAAAACATCACCACCGCTGCACTCTATTACTACAAATGGTGATGGTGAAGTAATGTCCGATCTACATATCATCAATAGTGTACCGCCAAGTCTTCGTCAAAATGCACGAAATCTAATGAATAGCCTACGTCGATCTGGTAACATTGACTGGAATAAACTCTGTATTATTACGGTAGATGGCGTGCGTGCGCGAGGTGTTAATATTGTAGACTTGGTGAACGAAACTGTGAGACGTAGAAAAAGGCCACTCTCTCGTAGCTTCGATCAGTTTGTTCGCGTACTTCGTAAGGCACACGTACCTCTGCAATTCATAGGAAATAACGAACTTCATCTAGCTATAGCGACTGCTGTAGCAGAAGAATCTAACAGTAGCGGCAATAACAATTCTCTACTGACTGCTTCTGACTCGTCATTATTACCTATACCGGGTGGACAACAATAACAACAACAACAACAACTAGCATCCAGTGGAAGCGCTAGAGACGAGAACGACGATAAGGAGGACTACGACGGAGAGAAAACACTAGATCCGAATAATTTGACATTTTTGAAGTATCGCAAAGGCGATAAAAAGAGAAAACGAGGTGGTAGCAGTCGTGCAACAGCAGCAGTCAACACTACTTTAGATACTTTAATAAGATCTGTAGCGCCACCTGCTAAAAAACAAGTAGTACTAAAAGAACCCAAGCTCGGTCATATAAGATGGCAGCATCACAAAGAGTAAACACAGAGTCATCTAGTGTGGATACGCTAATCAATCGAATGCCTTTCAAGATGCATATACTGGGATACCAGTTTCTCGGAGCAGTACCCATCTTGAGGAGAGACTGGCGCGCGGTGAGACCGGCAGAAACCCTCTGGATAGAGTCTGTCTCAAGCACGATATCGCATATTCGCGCAATAATGACTGTGGTGGTGGTGAAGGTGGTAATGGTGGCGGCAGTGGTGGTGGTGGTGGTGTGGGACATACCGAAGCCGATCGTCAACTGGCTAAGCGTGCTTTTTCACGTATGCTATCTGAGTCGTCAGGTAGTGAGAAGAAAAGCGTCGCTTTATTAACTGTTTTGTATATGGTCGGTAAAATCACTTTTGATAGGGTTTATCGACAACTCAGACAGGCTATAAAACGTACAAATAAGAAGAGGTCGAAATTAGTTAGTAGGAGACAGTCAACGAATGGAGAACAAGCTTGAAAAACTGTACTATGGCTTGCCAGCTTCGTCAGCATACGCTGGCGGAGACAGTCTTGTGCGAGCCACACGCAAAAAATTTTGCTTGCGAACGAGGTGAGAGAGTGGCTTGTGAGTCAGGATGCGCACACAATGCATAAAATGGTGCGATATCGTTTTCATCGTCGTTCTTACCGCTTCTTAAGTCCGTACGAGTTGTGGGAGGCTGATTTAGTTGACTCTCGCTCTCTCAAAACGTATAATGATTAATACAGCTACTTACTGGTGGTCATTGAAGTGCTTACAAAGTTCGCGTGGGTTGAGCCACTTCGTGATAAAACGGCTAAAAGTGTGGCCAGTGGTCTGAAGCAGATTTTACAGCGAAATGATGGCAGACAGGCTATATACTTTCAAACGGACAAGGGCGAAGAATTCATTGGACCCGAAGTGCAGAATTTGTTGAAAAAAAAAAAACATTATTTACCGTGCTGTGCGGGACCTCGACGGTAGCAAAGACAAATTAACAAGTCAATAGCGAAAATGCCCAGTTCAAATATTTCACTTCTTACAATGTTGAACATGCAACGAGCGATTTTGACGACATGCTTGTAGAGAAGATAGATCAATTATTAAAAGATAAAAATATATATTTAGCTTTAGAAGATATTTATATCATTATATACGAGTTTATTAATTTACATTTATAGAACGCGAGGGGTTTAAGGCGAGATTTTTAAACACAACATTCCTAAACAAACATATGGAGATGTTTCGTCAATTTCTAGTGACTGCTTGTCCCATTTACCATCTCTTCGGCGTGGCTGAGTCACGTTGCGGGCAAACGTCGACGGTGTATTAGCTCCGGTTAACGGCTACTCGGTTCTTCGGCAGGACCGAAATGCCCAGGGAGGAGGCGTTGCACTTTTTATACATAATAGCTACAAGGCGACTTTGTTGTGCTCATCACTAACAATGCAAGACGAAGGCATAACATTTATTCCTAAATACCTTATGTGTAGGGTGCAAAAGGATAAAATGCCTCCTATTTTTGTTACGGTTATTTATAGACCACTGGGTCTATCCTTTACGAAAGTTTCGACTTAATAGATAAACTAAGATCTCACACGGTAGATTATGACAATCGAATAATGGTTGGGTTCTAAATGCGAATATACTGTTGGCGTCTTAAGACGCGAACTTCATCAAAGACCTGGCCTGCGAGTTGAATCTCGAGTTAGTTGATCATGGCGTGACTCACTACGTTGGAGAATCTTACACATGGATTGATGTGATTCTCACTGACGACAATGAAGCAGTGCTCAATGTGAACAACATGATGGAGACCTTTCTGAACAGACACAATATTATCGATGTCACAATTAGGACCCCAAAGTCAAAACCCCCAGTCCTAAGTCCTTTTTTTTATAGAGATTTTGAAGCTGTCTCTTCTTGAAGCTTGCGACTAGTCGACCATCAGTTTCCCGGACACTACTGTCAAAGTTAGATTCTCTTAGCCACAACATCATGGCTGTTATCGACAGGCTTGCCCCTTTAAAGCAATTTAGACCTAAAAAGAAGGTATCTCCACCATGGGTTAACGCTGAACTCAACGCTCTATACGACCAACGTGAAGCCGTTTGGCGGCGATATAGGTGGACTCGTGATGATAGGCTGTTGTGGAAGTTCCAGTCTCTTGCTGTTTGAGCAGAACAAGGCACAATTGGAGCGCGAGAGACTTCTATCCAAAATAGAATATCCGAAGCGTTGAATAATAATAATGACACCTGGAGAGAGCTTCGAAATCTCGGGCTTTTGCCGGAGTCCAGGAAGGAGCTACACGGTTGTTTTCCGGATGAACTCAACACTCATTTCGCTGTGGTATCCATTTCTTAGACGGAGCGCGATATGGACTTGCATGACATCTTAGTGACAGCCAGTAATGATGATTTCATTTTTCGTGAAGAAGTCACTTTTTTAGACGTGGTTCTGGTCGATGCACACTTTACACTGTAGGCTAAAGGGGGATATAATATTCCCCAGGGTATCATTGCTAAGTCACTTCCGGTTTTGGGTCATCACCTCCATTTTTAACTTCTCTCTATCTTATGGAGTCTTTCCTGAGGCCTGGAAAAGGGCCCGTTTTGTGCCTGTCAAAAAACGGCAATTCCATCAGCTGCTTCGGACTTTTATCCGATTGCTTTGTTGAGCTTTCTATCCAAGGTTCTCGAAAAGATTGTCCATGAGCAGATATCTGAGTATGTAGAGTCTAAAAGACTACTTCATCCCTGCCAAACGAGTTTTCGGATAAATCATAGCACGCAAACAGAACTGCTAAGCCTGTCAGAAGATATTAGGGCTGGTATCAACAGCAACAAGAACCTGCTTATCATCCTCCTAATGTATAATTTCAGCAAGGCGTTCGACACAATTTTGCCTTCAAAGCTTCTTTGTAAGCTAATCAGAGTGGGGTTCTATACTTCTCGTTTTCTGTGGATTGCGTCGTATATTACAGGTCGTGAATAACGTGTGGTTACGAATTCGAATGGCGATTCAGATTGGCTTACTACTTTGGGAGTTAGGTACAGGGATGTATAAGATAGTAAAGCATAAGGTTCACTTTAACTATAAATTTATTCCAGGAAAAATGACAAGCGTGTAGACGTGTACGTGGAGTGAGTGTCGATGAGCTTGTGTATGAGAGAACTATTCGTGTTCGTGTCTCTAACGGAACTGTCGTTTGCACATAGCGTTCTGCCCCGCCTTGGGCCTCGTTCCCCCCTCTTCTCTGCTCTCGGCCTATAGCCGGCGCCGGCGGAGAAGCGGGCGCGTCGACCCAACGGTACGTGCCCTTAGGGACGGTCATTAAAAGCCGGACCGTCATCCGAGGCCGGTTCACTCTGTACATCCAGTCGGCAATCGTTTTATTGGCCCTAAACGCTGAGGGGAAAACCCAGGTGATTAAGCGCATCGCTTTATTGTGGGCCTAGTAAAACGAACGCCGAGGACGGTTCGGATTATCCTAGGAGATAATCCGCTCTGTGTGTGTTTGGTCACGTTTTCTAAATATTGTAAAAAACCCGAAACTTCATCGTCCGGCAAATGAGTTTGGGCGGACGCTACACTACTAATCTTGGCGTGCCACAGAGCTCAGTCCTGGGACCTCTTTTGTTTAGCCTTTACATTGATGATATTCGAGATTTCCTGGCCAACTTCAAAGGCCCCGAGGGGAAATTATCTGACAGTATCGAACATTTGCTGTACGTTGATGACCTGCAAACCTATACTTAGGTGACAAGGGACGATCTTAGTGAGGGTGTGGACCGCATGTCGGCTGTGGCGCGTACGGTTATATACGTAATTCCTAAAGCTATTATTTTTGATTCGGATTATAACATCAATAAAGTGAAAAGTCTACAGCTGTCTGGAATTGAGGTCGTGGATGACGTTTTCATTCCCTTTGTTGACACTGTAACAAATCTCGGTGTTATAATGGATTTAAAATTAACATGAAAACCGCAAGTGGATTCGATTAGCCAAAAGGTTGATAGAGCTCTTTATGGACTCAGATCTTTTAGTTCCTGTACCATCGAGACACTGCGTAAGCAGCTGGCTAGCACTCTTGTCATCTTGTACTTTGATACATGCATGTTCTATTGTCTACCTTGACGTATCAGGTGAACTCAACACCGGACTTCAAAGATTGCAGAACTCATGTGTGAGATATGTCTGTGATGTTAAAAGGCGCGAGCACATCTCCCTATATATGGAAGGGATAGGCTGGGTTTCGGACGAGGCAAGAAGGGTGTATTTTGCGGCAGTACTGCTTTACAAAGCAGTTGTCATGGGACAGCCTTCGTATCACACTGATCTTTTTGAGAGAAACCAGTGTAGAACCTCTTCTAGGGACCCTTAGGAAGTCGTAGTTCCCAGTTCCCGTACTGACACTGGACTGAAGTCATTCAGTGCATGGGGTGCGCGTCTATGAAATTCGCTTCCTCGTAATTTAAGGAACCTTCCGTCACTTAGTCGGTTGAAAACGGCAATACAACGACACATCTATCAAGGCGACATTGGTGGTGTCGTGGAATGACTAATGTTAGCTGTGATATGACTTGTGAAAAAATGTGATGAGCTGTCTAGTACTGTACCTTGTAATTGTATTGTATATTGTATTGGGTTTATAGATTAGCAATAATGAAATTCATTTGTACTTGCTATTGTTATGTCGTATGACAAATCTGTGATATGACAAAGCATAATATAATTGTGATATGTATGTTTTTTTTTTGACTAGTGCAAAATTAATCCATAATAATAATAATAATAATAATAATATTATCAGAGTGTTGAACCAACTACAGACGCCGAAGCCAAGACTTGCTGCCACCAAGTCATCGGCTCGTCTTTAGCTCGAGTCGTGAGTGCGAAAGCGTCCTCTCGCGCTGCGCGGTACATTGTAATAACATTGAAGGAGAATATATTACGTAATCATAGAATATAGATGTACGCTACTATTATTCCACGACTTTATTACGTCCTTCTGACGAAGCCGGTAGAGTAAAGCCGTTGACATCGCGGCGCGGCTAGAGGGCGCGCGCCTGGCCGGACAACTCTACACGTGAATAAAGCGCGGCGAGCGTTGCACGCCACGCAGTTGTACACCAAGGCAACCCGGCTGCATCGAACGGAGTCAGCTTTGCATCGACGGCTAACGTCCGTCGCCGACTCTAGCATCAACGAGGGATAGCCGTGCAGAATTCAGAAATGAGTAATCCTCCTTGTTGATGCGGCTGTCGCGCTGAAGTCCAGTTGCCCCGTGACATTCTATGAATAGTTAATTAATAATATAATAATTAAACATTAAGAAAATAATATTATTCAATTTTGATAACAATAAAAATCAACTTGAGGTAAACGATGTAATTTTAACGAAAATATGTGCATAAGGCTTTGGAAAATGTCTACATAAATTTCTGTAAACTATCATTTTTTAAATATTAAAACATCATTATAAATAACAATTAAAATAATGAATACCTATATAAATGTTATCAACCGAATAGTAACACTAAAACTATGGCTTTAAATTCCAAAACTTTTAATTTTTAACTTTTTTTTCCAAAATTGCAATTTAAAAATTAAAACCATAGTTTTTATGTTATTATCTATATAATAATAACTCATAATAAAAAATTGTATTATATTAATTATTGTTTGCTTTATTAATTGTCTAAGAATCATAAAAACAAGACTATTAGTATAATAATATTATACTATTTTAGAATCAGAAACAATCTTCGCTTCTCAAAATAGTTACTCAGAGGCTTTTTATTATATGTATTCACACACACACACACACACACACACACACACACACACATATATATATATATATGGGTCATTCCTATAAATTTCGTCAAATCGGTGTCGGAGTGGGGGGGGGGGGGTCGCCCAATCAGATTTTCAAAAGGAAAATTAAAGACTTTTCTAATACGAAGATTTTAAGACTTTAAGAGCTCAAATCGACTACAAAACAAAAAAAATGACATGCGATCGAAGATACGCGAAATGTGCAAAAAATGAGTGTTTACGTTTTGCCCTACAGAAAAGGCCCCTTTAAGTCTGAGGTTGTCGGACTTTTTTTGCTAGAAAGCTGACGTTATAACGAGAAAATGTTTGAAATAGCCATTTTTTCACGATTTCCGAAAATTCAATAATTTATCACGGGAGCTGGGGGGCACCTAGAGGGCTAAAATTTTAGAAATAGCCGTTTTTTCTAATGTACTTTAACATACGAAATCGGCTGGCTGATTGAGCGACCCCCCCCCCCCCCCCCCCCCCACCACGACACCGATTTGACGAAATTTATAGGAACGACCCATATATATGGAGTGGAAACTTAACAACGTTTATATACAATAGGTTATTATGTTAAGTGGTTAGGATACTAGTTGTGTTGCAGTTTCGTTCTAGTACCGAAGTCATTCACGATCCAAATTGTCACTCTGGAAATTAAATTGCGCGCGTCGCAAAAAGCTAAAAAAATCTCAGTTTCGATTTCATTTCAGCGTTTCGACTCCGTTTTTTGAGCTCGAGAGTCGAGCGAGTGTACACCAGTGAAGCTAACTTGGACCGGAATCCGAAAATTGCCAAAATTGACATCTTTGCTTGAAGCCATTTTGGAAAAAAGTAATTTAAAAATCTGGAAAAATTCAGATGCATTATAAACTTTTTTAAGAACATGAAACCGCCGGTTGCAGAAGAAAAAAAATTTTAACGATCGATCTCACAAAGAACCACCCCTATATATATTTGTGTGTGTGTGTGCGTATGTGTGTGCATATGTATATATAATGTATACACATATGATATATACAGCTAATTCAGTTTCTGAACCCTAAAATATCATTTTTTAATTTTTGTCGGACGTTTAGCAATACCGAAAAATAAAGTATGCACTTTCTGAAAGACATACACAGCGTCTAAGAAACCAACTAACCAAATCATTTTTTCCAAAATATAAACTAAAATGGCAAGATGTTTCTCAAAAGAACGATGTTTTTAAATCGAAACGCAAAGAATTTTTTGAAAATTCTTTTGTGATTCAGTTACTTGACGAAGCTTCAACGTCAAATATAAATACTTCAACATCAAATATGAATACTTCAATATCAATCATGAATAATAAAGCTTTAACATTATTTACTACTAATACTTCACGTACTTCTGAAAAATTTTCTAATGTTCGTAACATAGGTCGACCTGATATAAGTTATGACAAAGGATGTTCAAAAACAAAAAATAGACGAAAGTTCATTTTATATCTTTGCTAGAACATACTTTAAAACGGATTCTAATGACTTTAGATAATGAAGTATTAACAAATGCAACGAAAAGTTTAATATTTGTGGGCAAGTAGGGAATGGATAGAGCTTCAGGACAACAGACGACAAGACAAAAATGGAATTTTGGTGATGTCGACTCCACCGATCTTGAGTCAAGCGATGATAATTCTGTTTATCAAACTACAGCCGCTGACGCATCTGTATTTATTTGTAATTTTGTACCACGACCTTTAAATAGTGATGTATAAGTAATTCAATTATATCATATGAAAGCCAGATATAAAAGTAATAAGTATTCAAATTTGCATAGTACCTTTCTGTCTTTAATTATTAGTTTTATAAAACTGGTAAGCTAAAAAATATTAAGAATAAATTAAAAGCTTTAGAAAAACTATTTAGAACCTATAAACGTAGCGCACATAAATAAATGAAAAAAAACAGGTATTCACCAAAATGTGTAGAAAAAATTCAAATGATGCCACTTTACACACACAGAGCTAAATCGCTAAATAGGAATCGAGCATAAAGTTCAAAGTTATTTCGTGGCGCGAATTTCCACGCCTTTAAATGGGGCCGACCACAACTTTTTATAGGTTATCATTTGTTCTATTACTATACTTATCTCGTAAATAATTGAAATTTAAATGTCTTCTCAATTGACTAGGTTACTACCTATAATACTATTTTAAATAAATGTTCTAATAACATTCTAAACTAAATTTTGTCTGCCTGACACGTTCTTAAATTATGCAGCTATAAGTTTGGAATATCTTCCAGGGATGTTTGAGGATCCTCACCAGGCTTGAGGTGTCGAAGAAATAAAACACTCGTCGTTTAAATAAGAATATAATTAGAAACTTTATTAGCTTAGAATATTATCCATAGCTTGTCTCTCTCTCTCTCTCTCTCTCTCTCTGCTCTGAAGCGCAGCGGTGCTGCCGGGCGGTTCAGAGCGGTCTGGCCAACATGGCCCTCAAGCCTCGCCGCTTCGCCAGTTCGCCACCCATCGTGGCGGCTCGGAGGCGGCACCGCGGGAGAGGCAGTGGCCGGATGGAGCGGCTGCTTACTCGAAGTCAGGCTTGGAGATCAGGCGCTGCTTCCTGTGGTGACTCCGGTGGTGGACAGCGGGAACCCCACATAAGTATATGATCTTCATCCTTAAGAAAAGTTTTTTAATAATACGCAATGCGAAACGTGTAAGTAGCGCCCTCTATGAATGTTTGTAATAATTACTATAATAAAATATATTTTGTGCACAAAACATATTTTATTGTGCACAATCAAAAAAACTGTTGTGAACGATAATTTTATTATGTGCACATCAAATATACTAAATAGAAAAGTGTGCACAAATATCTTGAATAAAATTGTTTACTTTAATTATTTGTTCTGTACACAATATTTTGTGTACAATATACGAACTTACAATATCTAATTAAAGTTATGTGCGTAATAAATTGGTTTGTACTTTGTGCACAATACTTGACTCGAATAATTTACATTGTGAACGATCCTTTGTGTACAATATAATACATTGACAGTTTAGTGTTGATATTATGATAGTTTTTTAATTCAACTTAAAATAGTATGCATAATTATAAATGTATTGTGCATAAAATTTAGGTCATTAATTTATGTGTACAATAATTAAGTGCACAATCCTTGTGTGCATGATAAACAACATGTCGCTCGTAACCAAGGAACCAATCAATAAAACAATTTAAAATTTGAACAGCAATTAGGCTTCCCAATAGTAAATCACTAAAATTTTTATTATTTTGCATTTAAGGTGTATTGAAAGGTGAATAGTGATAAAGGTGTATTGAACCCATTAAATAACTTTTTACCCGCCATTTTATCTACTAAAACGGAATTTCTGAGATACGTAGGCATTCTATAGTCAAAATTACATAAATCATTATTACTGAGTTTTCTTTAACTGTTTTGCCTACTTCAAACGAATTTCAGGCAGTAAAAAACTTTTTTTTTAATGTACTGGTGTGTGTGTGGCGTGTGTGTATCGTGTAAAACGTTTTATCCAATTTTTGTAGATAACCAAAAACTATATACTACAATCACGGAGTTTCATTCTTATCGATATTTTGTATTATTTAACCAATTTTTGTTGTTGATTTTAATAAAGTTTTTTGAATAGTGTTAATTTAAAAAAAAACTCACATTGGCAAGGAATCTATTTGTTTGAAGCAGAACTAAAACTATAAAAGTACTCTTTGATATAAATATTCAACGTAATTTTACAGTGATTAACAAATTATCACTTTTTGATGTAGCTAGTCCATGTCGTACATGCTTGTTTTATAATTTAATTAGTTTATCTGTGCCATAGCGTTTTTAATAAAATTCAGATAAATTATGAATATTAAATAAAATTTTTCAATATTTTTAAACAAGATATCTCCGCATAAGCTGAAACTATAATTGGAGAAACTACTATTAGCAATCTTGATTCAGAGTTATTTTCTTCTTTTTCAGAAGTATCGATGAAAAACTGACTGAAGATCAAGCAAAGAAAATTTATTATCGATCCTTGCGTGTGGAACAAGAATTTAATGAACATTTTACAGGTATGTTAAAAAATAATAACATATAATTCATTCAATATCGAATTAATTACAAATTACTATGTGTTGTATACTGCTTTTCTATACTGCTTAAAGCTAACTGCGTAACTCTATTGGTATCGATAGACATGAAATGTACTAAGTTAGAAGCGTTAAATTTGCATATAAACCATTTATTAGGAGGGCGGGGGGGGGGGCGTTAAACCCATAATAGTTCACTAAGTCACTATGCAGAGCTATTCCTTAGTGGCGGAAGCAAGCTGATCAACCTCAAAGTTTAAGGAAAAAACAATCTAAGAGAACTCAAGATTCTATATTTTTAATGAAAATAAAGTACGAACATGAAAATAGCCTCAAGTATCAGGTATTTATATGCGACTCAAGTTATGTCATCAAAAGAGAGAGAGAGAGAGAGAGAGAGAGAGAGAGAGAGAGAGAGAGA
>QLSS01000362.1:109617-123454 GCA_024372645.1 Trichomalopsis sarcophagae | reverse complement strand
TTTTTTTTTGGGTGTTTTTTCCGTAAGGGTAGGACATCTAAAATTAAGCGAATCTTCCCGATATAAAAGTTTCGTTTTTGTGCGAATAAGTCCCTGCTCGTCTCTAAAAGGTAAACAAAATTCTATAAGTTTATCGTCTAATTCTTTGAAATGCTTATCTTGAATTATTTTTAACAGTGAAGTCTCCGCGTTACGAAATTCGTTTGACGTCAAATAACCATAATTTTGAGCCTCCTTTTCAGTTTTGCAAATAATCAAAAATCTTTTAACACGAGCTAAAACTTTAATTAATTTCGAATATTTGGAAAAACGTTCAATCCAACTATAATCTATCTTTTCGCTGTTATTCCCGATACTAACTAAGGTTGTACATCTTGCTTTATCTGACTTTTTTAACTCCGCAAAAACTTCTTCTTCATTAACGCATAATTCATTATTAGGCCAGCTTGTTGGTTCCTGTCCAAGCCATTCCGGCCCTTTCCACCAATTCGATGCCAACAACTGTTTGACCGTACAGCCTCTTGACGACAAATCAGCTGGGTTAAGGTGGCCGGGTACATGCCTCCATTGCCCATGCTCCGTTATTTCCCTTATTTCTTTGACTCTATTTGCTACAAAAATACTCCAATTATCTACTTTATTGAGCCACGTGACTACCGTTGATGAGTCGGTCCAAAAATATACTTTGTCGCATTTTACGCTTAAGGCTTTTAAAACATTATTAGTCAGTCTCGCACCGATAGTCGCTGCTAACAAATCCAATCGCGGGATATTTGCGGATTTATTCGTTTCACTTTTAATGACTGGAGCTACTCTAGTTTTCACTTGTACGAAATGAACTTGAACATTAGGCCCTCTCTGAATTCTTAAAAAAATCACCGCTGCGTACGCGAGTTTGCTTGTATCGACAAATGTATGCAGGGAGATTTCGGTGCTCGAGTCTACGTCTCCTATCATGCAACGCGGTACTTCTATTTGACCTAAATTTTTTAGTTCTTCAACCCACTTTAAAAATTTCTCTTTGATATTTTCATCAACTTCCTCATCCCACGATACTTTAGCTGCCCATGTTTCCTGTAATAAAATTTTCGCGCCAAGCGAGACCGGACAAACAAAGCCGAGCGGGTCAAAAATGCGGTGAGCGACTGATAATATATTTCTTTTAGTTATTTTTTCAAACTATAATTTTTCTAACGCCGCAACATTGAGTAATAAAGCGTCTCGTTGCTAATCCCATAGTAAGCCAAGAACTCTGATTTGAGTCCGCGAATCGCCATCGCCAGTGTACTCCCAACCGCGCAAATCAAACATACCTATCTCCATCACTGCCTTAGCATTGCATATAAAACTATTTAGAGCGCTTACCTTATTTACGCTTGTCACGCAGTTGTCCACGTAAAAACTGTGTCTAAGTTTTAAAACATTATCGTAATCAGAATTTACTGCGCTTACAACATTCTCTATCGATTGCAAATAATTTTCTAAATGTAAATTAATGGTCGCGCCTAAAATGAAAAGACTACTGCAAACACCGAAAACTACTCTGCAGTGTTGAAGAACAACTAAATTACCCTTAGCGTAGTACCACAAAAATCTTAAATAATCTCGCTCCGCCGGGTTCACACTGATCTGCAGAAAAGCTTTTTTAATATCCGCAATTACGACTATGGTCCCTTCTCTAAAGCGCAATAAAATATCGCTGACCTGCTCAATGAGGTTCGGACCTTTTTCTAGACATCTGTTGAGGGATGGGACCCCGGCCGATGCGTCGTAAATGGGCCTGGTCGTCGTTGTCGAATTGTCCTTATAAACCGGCCGATGCGGGAGATAATTTCCGTGGTACGCTTCCTCTTCAAGTGGGACCCGTTCGATAATCCCTGATCTCAGCCACTCTTGAAAAATGCCATCATACTCTTCGTATTTGCGAGTTGCATGCAGTTTGCGGACCATAGACTCTAATCTTTGAATTGCCATGCCCTTATTATCCCTCAGCTCGGGATGACACTCGAGCCATGGAAGTTTTACTTCATACCGACCCTCGGCATTTCTTATTACACTTTCTCTGAACGTTTTTATTACCTGCAAGTTGTGCTGTTCCTGCATCTTATGTTCTATAGGGTCTTTAATCCTTAAAAGGTCCAGAGACCATAGATTCTTAATGTCGGCGTCCTTAGTATACATAGAATGTGGTCACTTTTTAACACGTGTATTCGCCCGGTGAACGATTTGCCCGCTACGTCAGCTCCGATCAGAAGAGCCACGGACTTCTCTTTGCTGTACACATCTGTTAAATTTGCGTTCAAAGACTTCAATTCTTGCAGCCAGCTACCTTCGACCATCGTGGGAACATCTGCACAAATAATATTCTGATCCAACGCCTGAAAATTGCACCAGTAATTGTTGTCCAAGCTGCCAACCCGCACCAAATATTTATTATGCGTGGCAACCCTAGACTTATCTCCGCCAAAAAGCAAATGCACCATATTTTGTTGTTCAAGCGGCTCATAGTTCAATTCTTTGGCCACATCTCTCAGTACATAGGAATTTTGAGAGCCAGTGTCAATCACAGCGCGCACAATGATTTCCGTCGTGTCGTTACGAATTTTTACTCTAAGCGTTTACATAAACGTGAACGGTATCTCGTTCGATGACGCCAAACTACATTCCTCTTGAATATTTACGGCGCTCACAGAATTTACAGGTTTTTCGTTTTGCGAGCCCGCGCATTTTTCCTCCGCAACGCACATGATATCTACGTTTCGACGGTTACATTTGGAACACTTTACATTAACATGACACATTCTATAATTATGCCCGAACTTTAGACAATTAAAACAAGCACGCTTCTGCTTTACAATAGCCTGCTGCTCAGAAATCGACATACCTTTTACTTTATAGCATTTAGCGCTCTCATTACATTTTGAAGCAAGCAGATTCCGTGCACTCGCGACTTCGTTTCCTGCTGGCTGTCCTTTTAACGAGAAGCTTTGCACTGCCATTGAAATTCGCAACTCGTTCTGAACTTCGGACTCTAAAAATTTGAGACTTGGAAAAATAGGTTGTGTTATGTGTATATTTAGATTATAACGGTGTTTGCTAACCGTGTATAAAGTATTTGAGAGGAATTGACGACGATCCGAATGAGCAACTCGTTGCAGGCTTCTTGAAGGCTGTTCGAAGCCTGGCCCGTAGCACAGTATGCTGTACGTGCACGTCCTCGTGCACGTGTGCCCGCGGCGGCGTCGTAAGTCTTAATGCTGCGCAGCTTAATCGCGAATATGACGTTTGCGTCTTCGAGAGAAGGGAACGCGGGGAAAGCGGAGAGTCAGGCGAGAAATAAACAAGATAGATAAAAGATGAACTATGCTTTATGTAATCGTAAACCTACGAACAAATGCAGCGCAAGCGAGAGAGAGACAAAGCTAGGCTTACTACGGAGAGAGAGATCAGCAAACGAGTAGGTACTTACAAATACTTCCGCGTTGGCTCGCTCGAACGTGTGCCTCGTGGCTTTTCTCGAATACACAAGCTAGTGGACTGGACCCTCGCTGGGCGGCGCAGATGATGCCTCGTGGCTCGACCTGGATGGCGAAAACGGACAATAGGGCTCTCGCTGGGCAGCGCAGGTGATGCCTCGTGGCCTTGGTAGTGCAGATGAGTGCAGCGGGACGGCGAGCAGCGATAGCTGCTTTACTCGTGCGGAACTCACAGATGGGTCTCACAATTAAACGAGATCGTACCCGGCGACACGACAGGACACGACTTCTCGTAGATAACGTACAGATCTCCGGCGCGGACACGGATCGCAATCGCAGGATCTCTCTAGGAAAATTAGACCGCACCGTACAATAGCCGAAAGCAAAGTTATCTAGTGGAGCGCGGTAGCTCGACCTTTGGGCTTTCTCCCACTCTCTCTCTCTCTCTCTCTCAAGTGACACACTCACACACGCGCGTGGCTCTCTCCGTATTGCTAGCTGCTTAAGTGTGAACTCTCTCACTTACCTTGCTGCTGAAATATAGTACATGTTTACATGGATATGTACATGCAGAATTATAGTTATTCACATATCTATTCGGAGGAGAGAGACATAACGAGAGCACGTTAGTCAACTCGTTATAAGATTTATTATTCAAGACGAAAAAAGAAAGAAGAACTTATACATTTAGAGACATCAAGCGTTACAATTACTCCAGTCGATCGTCGATCTTACTCGCTTTGATGCTCGTTCAATAATGTCGATATTTTTGGCTGTCGCACGCGGATGCGGCGTCACTTTTCCTCCCACTACGCCCTTAGCCGCTACCTTTATTGCAGGTATAGACCGAGGTCCGTGTACCGATTGCTACAGATCCACGCCTGTCCTAAAATGTCCTATCATAAACGACCCTATTATAAAACTAAAACGTGTCTACGATGGTGATCGGCGGATTTGGTTTTTCCCGTAAGCTTAATCGCTACTCTAACGCTTTCTCCGAATTTTTCTGTACTCTACGCCATTACATATCTGCGCATTTTTCTTATAATTTTATGCTAACACAACAGTTCTTTTTTTGCGCCGTGTATCGTAATGTACTATTTCAATTCTATGTGTTTGTGAATATGAAATTACTCACATGTATATAACAACATGTAATCTGCAATTTTGGTCGAGATAAATAGATATTTCAAGGCGGTGTCTAGGTGGCGGGATGGCCGATGACGAGGTCTAGGTGGTGCGCTGTAATTTTTTGTGTCTAAGTGTAAAAATAACTCGAGGGCGGTGTCTAATTGTGGAGTGTGACTGATGACGAGGGGTCTAGATGGTGGGCTCTGTGCTATCTGGTGTCCAGGTAATTG
Organism: Trichomalopsis sarcophagae; assembly: GCA_024372645.1. Lineage (NCBI taxonomy): Eukaryota > Metazoa > Arthropoda > Insecta > Hymenoptera > Pteromalidae > Trichomalopsis > Trichomalopsis sarcophagae. Next base: position 118,617 of record QLSS01000362.1, on the reverse strand, counting down.
AATCATACAGTGACGGCATCTAGGTGTACAGGGTTGCCGATAATACGATCTGGGTTGTTCGCACCGCAGTTTTTCGGTATCTAAGTAAATCAATTATACCAGGACGACGTTTTGGTGTACATGGTGACCGATGACGAGATTTAGGTAGTTCGCACTTGGGCTCGGTGTCTAGGTATAGAAATCATTCAAGGATGATATATTAGAACAATCAGTGATTTCATGTTAGCGATAAAAATGTCACAATAAAACCATGGTCAAAAGCTGCTAAAGATGCTTATATTTTATTATTAGGAGAAATATGAAAGACCTAAAAAGAATTTACTAAAATAGACTAAATTCTCAAAAAATTAACTTTTAAAAAAGTATAAGTTTAGGCGAGTTTGATATATTTCCCAACAAAATAACAGATAATAAAGAACTGAGATCAATCAACCAAAGTCCAGTTTAGATTATTTAATCATAATGAAGCAACAACATTTTTTTAGTCAATAAAGAGCTTACTCAACTTAAGTTATTTTATAGTCTTTGGCGCAATAGTTACAAATATATATATATACTATGGTCTTCGCAGCAAAACTGAAATAAATTAGTCTTCGACGTAAATTCAAATGCGTCTTCGTTAAGTGCAAAGTACTAATCTATAAGAATGCATTCAATTGTGACTTTTTTGATACATTTTTATAATTTTTTGATTTAGTGATTTTAATGCACAAATCGCCGCCATTTTTCCAACCTTATCGCCACTTTGACAGAGAGTTAAATCTTAGGTGAAGTAATCATTGATCAACTTGTAAATTTAGAAGAGGCAAAATATCATACGAATAAAGAAAATATGATAAGAATAATAGTATCGTACGATATTTTATGACACAACGGGCGTGATCCGAGATTTAGAGAGTGCATTTTTGCACAAGCGTGCGGTAAATCGAGGGTTACGCCAGGACGTGTCATACAGTGATAATGTTTACCTACAAACGTTTTGCGCATATTAAAACAGTCACGTCGTCTAGTTGACGCAAAAAAATTGAAGTACAATGAAAAGGTACCGCTATACTAGCGCGTTCGAAGTCCGAGAAAATCCGATAGCCGCTTACAGCGTGTGTAAATAAGTGTGGCTGGTATGTAAGGGAAGAGCTGAGCTGTGCGAGCATGCTAACATGCGCGACGAAGAGTGCGTGGTAGGGGAAAAGAGCTGCCGCTGCTTTCGTGACGATCGGTCTGTCCAGCCGCCGTGACGGTCGCCGCTCGCTGATTCACTCCCCAGTAAAATGTGTATCCGGCGAGCCTATAGAAGTATTCACTTCAAAACTCTCAAGATACTTACTACGTAACTTGCCATGAATGTTTCATTTTGTTTATTGGTGAAGAACTAAACTTTTCTCCTTACGTATTTTATTATAACGTCATAAAAACACCATAAGTACAATGAAATAGTTATGGCAAGTTACGTAGTCAGTATCTTGAGAATTCTTCCCAATTGATTAGTATATTTTATCTTGAATTATCTTGAAGTTAAGTAAGCCATTTATTGACCAAAATAAATGCTTAAATACAATAAACTTGACTTTGGTTGATTGATCTCAGTTATTTCTTATATTATTTCGATGCGGAATAAATCAAATTCACCTAACCTTTTCTTATTTAAAAGTTAATTTTCTTTTTTATGTTATTGAAGGTGTGTTTTTAAAAAAGTTAAGAAAAATGTGTAGAAATTGGAAGATAGCTGCTTTGATTGGGAACAAACTAGTGAACGTAGAAGACAGCAATTATAAAATGAAGAAAACTGCTTTGAACTATGAAAAAACTGTTGTTTTTACTTATTAATAGTTATTGTCTGTTGTATTCAGTTTTTATTAGGCACGACCGCAACATGGAAGTGCCTTATAGTTTCATCATCGAAAAATTTATGACATGCGATATCTCACGCAATTTTCGACAGATCGGGCTGAAATTTTGGGAGGAGTCACCTCTCGCACAAACCTAAAAACCATTTTTTTTGTATCCCGATCGTCTACATTTTTTTTAAATTCTAGCAAAATTTGTTCAATTTTTGCGTGTTTTTTGAATAAAAACTGTGGTGTTACACGATTATCTCTGAGAGACTTTTATCAATCGGGCTAAAATATTATGTGCGAAATCCCCCCATAATAGTAAGGGTCCAAATTTATTTTGGGCTTAATCCTGCATATATACGCAGAATGCGGCCACCTATAAATATCGCTAAAAATGTTTTTTTTGTCCTATCTCAAATCCTAAGCATTCAGTGAAGCCGATCCGAGTAATTTGACATTATATAACGATGTACACTGTGTTACTTATACATTTATGCTGAATCAGTACAATTCACTTCCGAAATTCAAGTGTATTATACTGAACTAGAAAAACCTAAACTTAATAAGGAAATTAGCTTAGATTGAAAAAAAGCTCTAAATACCTTACTACATCCCTCTAAACTATGCTAAATAACTGAACAATCAATTTTCTAATTGAAATCCTACAAACGAAATATCATCCTATTGTTCACTTCCTCTTAAAAACTGCGATAAAAAAGTGTTGTATTATTTATCTGAAATTACAATAAAATTAAATTGAAATAATATGTTTTTTAAGAATATATCTGCAAACAAAAATAAATAATTGATACAAATAATACAAGTAAGTTGCCAGTTTTCTGTAGTTTTGATGATAATGTTGATGACTGCCAGAAGAATACCAATCAGCACTTGGTCACAATGTTAAAAAACTAGAAAACAAATAAAACATTTAAAATTTATGCTTACAAATAATTATTCAACTCACTGATCTGACCTGATAAAAACACTCATCCATCAATATAGCATTATAGTAGGAGTATAGTAGTGCACGAGTATTGAATTAAGATTTTGATAGCTCAGTTATCAACAGCATCCGTATCCTTGGTTTGACTCCGGTAGACGCAGTAGACCATAATCCAACTAATGCAGAATCGTTTATACACCTAGACATACAGAAAGTATTACAAAATCATACTCATAAATAATTATTGAGAGATTCAGACCACTGATATCTGCATAAAAATTTAAAACAAGGCAGCTTTTAAGTATGTATACCGTGAAATAACATGTTTCAGTCACATAGTTCACATTTACAAACAGAAGATTATCATCATGAACACTGAAAATATGTCAACAATCCATAATAAATCTATTTACTGAATTTATTTAGGGAACAAAGCTTTTCAAGTTAAAACTTATTTAAGATACAATATCAATTCAATATACAGTTCAAGTTTATTCTAATATTTTCAAAATTACCTTGACTGATTGTATAATCCATATCCAGATTTGTATTCAAATACTTGAATTATCCAAGGACACCAACCAACACTCCTAGATAGCATTAAATAAGTTGCACGATCGTTTTAAGGTCCAATCAGATGGCAACGCCAACCAGGACTGCCAGATAGTAGAAATAGAGCTCCAGGATCATTTACAGGTGGTTGAGGCAGCTAGAAACGCCAACCAGCACTGCCAGATAGCTCAACTATAGTTCCAAGGTTGACTACGGGTGATTACATCATCCAGAGACGCCAAGCAGTACTACCAGATACCATAAGATGAGGCTGGGAAAGTACCTAAAAACGCCAACCAGCACCATGAGAGAGAGAGAGAGAGAGAGAGAGAGAGAGAGAGAGAGAATCCAGTCCAGGATGATCTTTACAAGCATCAGAATTACAAGACTGATTTAACTCTAAACAACAGATCACAAAATTACACTTATTATACTGCACATAACACTATAGATATCTGTTGTAAACATAATGAATACAAGATAAAAGGAAAACCAGCCGTAGATCTTATGCGATAGCGAATCTTCATCCAGACAGCATCTTTCAAGAAGAATGTGTCAGCACATCAATAGAATGAGAAGGAGCAGCAGCCACAGGAGTAGTCCAAAAAACAAAGGGATCACGGTGAACAGAGATTGCTTGAAAACACATACAGGCACCATAGTAGCACTTCTGTTCCGATTTTTAAACTACTTATAACACTGTTACATCGCATCGATGTCGCTGTTTTTCACTACGTACTCACTTATAATATATTATAATATTGCCGAGAAAACATTGCGGTTAGCGGAGGCCGGGAGGGTGCTTATTAAAACGTAAAAACACACGGCAGACAGCTGCGTGGGCATGTCGCTAACAGGTCGCCAGATCGATGCGCATAATGTCTGCGGAGTGGTCGAGCTCGCTGCCTCGCTCGACAGAGCCAACGAACAGCTGTTTTGATTAGCTGATATAATAAAACTAATATTTTTTCTGTTCAAATTATGTAATAAACTATCTTAGCACGAAATTCATGACTTTAAAAACAGGATGGAATTCGGTTTGTTAAGCGTGACGTCATAGCTTACATATAAAAACCAATGTATTTTTCACCAATAGGATAGTTCCGAATTTGTCCACCTTATGTAATTTCGCGTGTATAATTTGGATTAAAGAACTATAAAAAGATAATTTTTTTTAAATCTTACGAAATAATAACGGGTTCTTAATCATATTTAAAATAAATTTCGTTGCGATAAAAGAATACATGTTAAAATTTATTAAATGTCTAAAAAACTAAAATGATTAAAAAACTTTCAAATTATGCATGGCCAACATATTTTTAATTGTATTAGACAAGGATAAAAAAAATCAATGTTTTCTCAGACAGTGAGCGCGCAGTGCAAGCACTGGCGATTACCGGTGGGCTTGGCGAGCACGAAGCGCGGGCGTCAGCGGCCGTGCCTTATACGATGCAAAGCGATGCAAAGCGACAAGCCACCGCGGCCGAAGGCAGCGCGTGGCGCGCTAGTTTATTTTCTTAATTGTAAAATTTTACACCTGTAAAAAAGGAAATCCAATTGAAGTATCTAGCAAACTAAATAAAACTAAAGACAACAAAAGATTACTGTTACCTGTGTCTCAATTCCGACATTTTTCTGATATTATCTGCAGTTCATAACGTTTTTTTTTTCAATTGTTTTCATTTTTCTTTTTTGTTAGGGATTAAATATATAGTTATTATTTAATATAAAAGTAAATGTCGTATTATGTATTACATTTTAGTACAAAATATAAATGTTATGATTACTATAATCGCTCAATTTACATTATTTTATAAATGTAAATAAAAAAATGTTTGATTAATATTATTTTTTTGTTAGATTTTGTTAATGTAATTAATACTGTCATCAAATAATTACAAACTATTTAAAAACAGTTTTTAATATTTAAAATTTATTTCTATTTTAATCCATAATTTTAAGCCGGTCTTGATTACTAGTAGCTATAAGCTTTTGATTGGTTAGAATTTATCAATCTAGCAATCTTATTGGAGCATTTCAAAAACGTTTTACAAGAATTAACTACCATCGAGTGTATATATAATATTTAACAGTATATTTAATAATGACACGTCAAATAATTAAGGGGATGTTGGCGCAAAAGCTTCGCAAATCCATCACAGAGTATTTTGTATTTTCAAACTTCTAGAAAAACAGAAAGTACGATCGATCTTTTCTTCCGTTAGAACGATTTATTAAATTTAACACTACGGCACTGCAGACTCGGTTTTTCATTTGCAAGTTTTATTTAAAAAGTTTATGTAAAATTAGATTTTAAGGTTGGCGCTGCAATCGCATGAGTACGACGAAGTACGCGTAAACATCTGTTCATAATTCCAAGATTTTAGTATAAAACTTCACTTACCTCCATTTTCAGTACCTTCTCAACACCGAGACACCAAAACTGCACGGCCTTAATCAACAATAGAAGAAGAAATTACGGCCCGGAATCAACGCACAACACTGACCAAAATCAAGGAGAAAACATGAGGAAAGTAAGAAGCGCAAATTCGACATAATCTCCTACTCCAACACAAGATCGTGTCTCGCGAAATCTGAGCGCCCGAGAGGCAGCGCGCAGAAAAGCCACGAAAAATCGGATAAACAACGAAAGCCTTATCACGGCTAAAATTTTGAATCGAATAAATATTTTGCTAGCATTTAAACTCTTGGCTAATTAAAGGGATGCCATAAGGGAGCGTCCCATAATGCTCCTCAGCTAGTACCATATAGCCTAATAATTTAAATAAATAAACAAAATTTAACGGAAATATAGGGATTAATATTATTAACCCACAAGTGGATCATGCAATTGAAATGATAGCCATAGGCGTGAAAAATGAGAATAATAATAACAGTCTAACACAAAATGTAGTAGCTATCACGGCGCTATCATACCTTGGAAACGCAACTACAAGATACCGCTCTTACAGGTGCGCGGCATCCAAGGAAACCATACAGGCCATCAACCATAACCCAGGATTATTGGTTGAGAAACTAAACCCATTGGCAACCTACAGCACATCATGGAAAATGATACAACGCATAAATTTTGAGACATTTTTCTATAGATGGAATAAGTTATTAGGAAGCTTAGGTATATTAAAAAGATTCTGCACGCAAATAAACGCAGCATGCCCGTACAAGCAACTGGCTAAGATACGTCAGCAAATCGAGGAGACAGCGAGGAACGCTGACAAAGTAAAAGAGCTACTACAAGGCCACGAAGCAATACAGAAACCAAGCATCAAAAGAGCCTGGTTCTCAGCGATAGGGAACATTAGCTGCACCATATTCAGAACCTTAGATCTGGGAGCCGGTGAAGAAATCCAGCAACCAATCAGCATAACGGCCAACGATACGAGACAACTAGCGAAATTACTAACAAACCAGACCGAACTCATACATACAGAATTTGGCATTTTGCATACTCACGTTCGTCATAATAGTAGTAATTATATGGAAAGTTCTCACAAAAAGGGGACCCCGCTACTAAACCGCGATATATTGATTTCAGGACACAACACCCATGCGCAGCTCGTCACAGAGCGCCCACAGATGTATGAGGCTAGACAACCAGAGATGATAAACTAGGGTCTCCCATACTATCTGTCGATGCAATCAGCAGGCCTCAGCCTCCCAAACCTACAACGGATTGCCGCAGCCAATGGGATGCTTTTTGAGCCAGTCCTGATGCCAAGAGATTCTGTTGAAATATATGATACATTTATATTGTATACTGACAAGTTCTGGCCAAGTTCAATATGAGCATAGTAATATGTAATATAGTGCGCGATAGAATGATTGAGCGCGCTAATGAATGTGTAAGGGGATGCACACATGTAAGCCTCCCCTCTTCTCGGTATATGCGTGTGAGTCACATGACTGTAAGCGGTGTCGAGACTATACGAACTCTCTTGGATTGGAGCCGTCGTTGACTGCACATGGTGCCGACGGACATTATATGTATTGAAGCAGTTCAATAAAATATATCTACTATTAACATAAATAATCCTCTCTAGCCTCATTTATTCAACAGATTCAAGGTTGAATCTACAAATGCTTGGGGCCAAGAACAACGAAGATAACCAATCAAGACGCGACAGAAGATTAAGCGAGACTATATTTTAGGAAACATTATTGAAAGAGAGATTCGCTAGGTAGTTATAATGTATAATAGGATTACGCAAACACAGCCATCGGCTTACTACACTACACACAATAATGAAATAATTAAACGCCAGAAAAACAGAAAAAAAATTGTTAACCGCTCAACCAACCTTAGCAAATTTATGTGACCGGAAAAAAACGCGTATTACTATAGGAAATTTTTTTCACAAGGGAATTAGGAAAACAGCATGTAAATATTGGCCTAACCTAGCATATTTTTGTATGAAACTAGACTCACTTACCTTTATCTTGATTCGGGAGAGAAAGAACTCAAATTTTTTTAACGTGGAATTTTATTCGCATAGTTTTAGTTTGCGGGCGAGGGCGCCCAGTAGTGACCCCAAGAACATGTCACGTGGGAATACTCACACGTATATAGCGTTGCAAGTTATAAAGCAATTGATGAATAAGTTACCAAATACGCACATAGCAACAGCTTGGACTCGCCCCAAAGCCTGTTTCTTTCGACTCAGCATAACCTCCCTTCCACGATTTCGGACGACCGCGCGGGTAGAAATCACACTACCCGGGAAGTCTATATAAGAGGATGCATGCGGACGCTCCCTCTCGATTCCGCGACTCACGATACAGCACTAGACAGGTAGTTTTGACTCGGAGACGATAGGTAAGATCGTATACTTAGAACGCTCATTCTCCGAGATCACTTTAATACGTGTTCTCTTCCAGCCTTGCACGAGCGAGCGGAAGAGTTGTCGAAAGTAGCGCAAGATCGACAGGCAGCGCACTTTGACAAAACGCCAGCCTGCAGAATTCAAGGTCGGTGAATTAGTGTGGAAGCGATGCCATACGCTCTTGCCTGCAGCGGGAGACGTAGCGGCAAAGCTCGCACTGCCTTTCATCGGCCCGGATACCATCGTACAAGTCGGGTCAAATACTTTCAGACTAGGAAATGCCGAAGGTAAAATAAAAGATCTAGTGGCCGCCAAAGAACTCAAGAAGTACTACGGTCGCGAGGAGTGTAAAGCGAAAACCCCTGAAGATGACGAAAGAGACAAGACAACTGCTCGAACGGCAAGGGACGACGTGAGCGAAGAGGTGATGTGCGACCCGCCTGAAGCGAGCGCACTCAAGCAATATATATATATATGTAAGCTTGTAGTTTACCAAGCTTGGCTTTGTCATTTGTTGACATGTGAGTGAGAACCAGTATGTAATAAGACTCCGAGCCGTTAGGATCGTTATAAGCGAGGTTATTGAAACTGATTTACTAAAAGGTTTGCTATCGGCAATTGTATAGATTCAGTTTAGTCTTAAGTTTATACGTTTACTGTAATATTTTTAGCCTTTACTAATTTGTACATATTGTTAATATCACAGTTGTTTATACTACATCATACAAGTGTTGATTTCTAACCCAAAACTCCACTCCAGTGAATTTCCTTGAGTTGGTCTTACATATGCATACATATATATATATATATATATATATATATATATATA
>QLSS01000362.1:58771-109217 GCA_024372645.1 Trichomalopsis sarcophagae | reverse complement strand
ATATATATATATATATATATATATATATATATATATATATATATGTATGTATATGTAAGACCATATATATATATACTCCCCTAAGTAAAAATCATTCATTTTTATGTTATTTTTGAAAATATGAAGTTAATTTAAAACCAACAAAACATAAATTTAAATGATGAATTTCTAAAGCGTCAGATAAAAAACATTAGCACGTGAATTCTGAGTTACGGTGCTTACTATGATCAAATATTCATTTTATATTTAATACTTTTGTACATTCATTTAAATAATACACCAAGTAATAAATAACAAATAGTTTTGTCACAGACGCACACGTCTGCAACGCGAGCAGCGAGATGAGTCAGCGATAAGAGTCGAGCAGCTGAGTCGTACTGCGATGCATGCGCTTCGGATGCATCGTAGACGTTAGCTCAGTGGTTAGAGCACAGGCCTCTGGCTCTCGGGTCCGCGAGTTCGAGTCCCGGCGTCTACTTTTTCGCTTTCGACTCTGTCTCCTCTCTGTTCGTAACAGTTTTAAAATTAAAACCACAACCAAAACTGGGGGGTTGGCGAGCGAAGCGAACAGGGAGGCGAAGCCCCAATATTCAATATATATATATATATATATATATATATATATATATATATATATTGAAACGCTGGGGTCTACTAGTGCAGCCCAGCGTTCTTAAATCTAGTTTCGCGCGCCGTCACACGCCAATGCATACACTAAGTGTTATTTAACGGTACTCTGATAAGGAACTAACTTAACCTAATCGCTAACGGTAGCTCGGTAGCTGGTTGGAGTGGCGGGAGGGGCGAGGAAACGATAGCGGGGAGGTACGATACGGGAGGAGAGCGATAGCGAGGAGATATACGCCCTACCTGGGCAGCGGTAGCGAGGAATTATGCGAGAGCGAGGGCGTGGAAGAGGCAAACGGTAGTTTGAATGAAGGATAACGGTAGCGTCAAAGGAACGATAGCGAGAACGGTCGAGAGCTTACATCATTCGCAACAGGCGACGAGACCTCACGGCACTCGTCTCGCCGCCATGACCGTGTTCGTCAAGATGCATTGCGTCACACTAACCGTGTCGCGTCGTGTTCACCCGAGGCACAGCCGCACTAATTAGTTCGCACGCAAATACACTTTTTACTTACTTACTACGATAGCGGGAGCGAAGGCGAACTGTAATGGCGCACGGGTACGGTTGCTCCGAGGCCGATCGAGAGCTTAGGAGAACAGAGCAGGCGTATTATCGGTAGAAACGATGCGGAGCGAAAGAGGACGAGCTCTCCTCACGCGGCAACACACGGTCGCGGGGACAGCGCTGCGCGCGCTCTCCGCGCCTATTCGTGGCTCGACCTGCCACGTTGCGAGGTTATCGGTGCCTCTATATTGCGCGGCACAAATTTTTACTTGTAACGTGTAGTCGAACTACCACGTTACTATATACATATATATATATATATATATATATATATATATATATATATATATATAATAATTATTTTATGTAACCCCCCCCCGCACCCCTCCGCACAGCCACCACAAAAGAAGAAACGATTCTTGCATTTTCCATGTGACATGAATAATGTGAAAGCCCCCCCCCCCCACAATATAACGTAAAAATCGTTCATTCTCACATTATTTCTGAAACACACTGAATACGTACCTTAAAAAGAATAAAATTATTCATCTCCATACCGCAGAGAGTTGAGATTACTGTTTGTTAAAGCAAAAAGTGAAAATTTTTAAACCATTTTAACTCAAAAACTAAACTATAGAACTTTTTAACGAAATCATGTTGATGAATCATGATAAGAACTACTTTCTGTATAAATATCGTGATATTCTACTTATTTTTTCCTGCGGAAATTCACTTACTGAAAAAACCCGTATCGACGAGCGTGATAATTGAATAAAAATGCATGAATCATTGTTAGAATCTTGGCTACTGAGAGCCAGCTGAGATTAGTGGATAATTCGAGTAGAATAAAGGCAAATGTTGTGAACCCGGAATTTTTGTCTGGATTTTTTCTAATTAGAACGAAGCTATGGTGACGACCTTGGAAGTCTTATTAAGGTTGATGCGGTACGAGGTTTTATTAAGACGTTCAATGACTCGGTTACGGCCCGTGTATCGTGATAAGGCTAAAGCAGCTTCTTTAAGCTAAAAATATCAGGACGAAACAGAAGCTGCATTGTAAAAATAGCTTAATAAGCAGTACATGTGCTGAGCTTGGAGTGGCTAAGAGATTGTGAATTAACCAGAACGTTGACGCATGGATGATTAGGTTAAGCATGATGCTCGATTACTGCAATGGTCAAGTAGCCATTTTTTTAAAAGAGCTAAAAAATCCATATAGGGGATGTCGGAGTCACGCTGATTGGTCGACATGTTCTGATTTTCCTAACCTCAAAAAGATTTTTGGATCATCAATAGTACATACACTCATTAATCGCACTTAAAAATTTCATGCGACTATTTCAAAGGTTCAAAAGAGCAATTTTGTACTTTGGCCAAAGATCAAATTATTGATTTTAATATTTGTGAAAGTACAGATTACTATTTTTGTACTTTGAAATTTCTTGCAATTCGTACTTTTGCAAAGTTTAAAATCAGTAATTTGATCTTTAACAAAAGTACGAAATCCTTAATTTGAACTTTTGAAACAGACGCAAGAAATTGGTAAGTACAAAATTAGCAATTTGTACTATTATAAAGTTTAAAATCAATAATTTGATTTTTGGCAAAAGTACAAAATCATTGATTGAAACTTTGGTGATGGTCGCATGAAATTTTAAAGTACAAAATTAGCAGTTCGCACCTTTATAAAGACCAAAAAACGTTTTTTGTCCTTTTATAAGGTTTAAAATCCACTATTTAGTCTTTATAAAGATCAAATGTCGATATTTCGACTTTTTGACGTCGATTTTTGTACTTTAAGGTTTAGCGTGTACGGCGCAAGGTGCGGAGGCGAAATTATGAAAAGTGAGAATCAGTAAGATGACCGACACTTTTTCGTACAATATTTTATGATATAAAGTTTTTCAATAATTAAATCACTACAAACTCTGTGTTTCGAGGTCACTTCCACAATAAGGAACAATTATCAATATGATTTTGATTAATTAAAAGTATATTGAAAGTAAATAATAAGAACTACGGCGCAAGGTGAGGTCACAATCAGTAAAGTTCGCTCTGATAGCCCCTTGACTTCCAGCGAACAATGACTAATTCGTTTTTCTTGACGAATGCGAGCAATTTGTATTATAAACTCTATCCCCAAAAATTATTCCGAGTGTAGGAGTATTAGTTTGTAAGTAGAAGTAGAAAATAGGATAAGAATTCGTTGCACATCAATCTTATGCTGATAGGTCTCTAGACCTTAATATGGTTAATAAAAAATTTATATATTTAAGTAGTTCTTAAAACAAAAGTTTTTTAATATGCATGGCGGCTCGAAGGATCAAGATCTAACCTAAAGAGCGGGCATTTGAGTACATCAATTTACTCATCATGAATCTATTTTTATTTTGAAGCATTGTCTCTCTCATTAATCTATATTATGATTTTGGAAAAAATGAAAGGGGTTATGTTATGTACTAAAATTTATATGCATTTATACATCTATATGTATTTTCATCCTTTGTGCCGCCACATTAATTACGTCAGCTCTCAATTGTTTAAATGTATCATTGATAAAATCAAATTTACAAAACAATATCATAACAAGTATATTTAACTTGCAGAGATCGATAAATTAATATAAAAATAAGAATTAAGATAACAAAATATCTGTCTAGATCAAAATTTTTTATATAATTTATGCCTTCTTTCTTTAATTAACTTTGTCTGTAAAATGCAAAGCTTCCATAGGTAGGAAACAAAAACTTTATTTTTTAATAATTGAGTTTTTTTCTCAGGAAATAATTTGTGAAATGACTTCATATTTACGCGGTTATTTATAACAATCATGATTTTGTACAACTTATACAGTGTAGTGATCGAGTTTTAACGGTTTAAAAAAATTTCACTCTTGGTGCATAACAAAAGAACGATAAAAGATAATCTAAATCATCCGCGGTGAAAATATATAGGAAATATTATTCACTTTTAGGTACACATTTACTATTTTTATTATCTCTTTTGATAAAGCTATCACAAAAAAGTAAATCAAAGAATCGCTATGAAACAAAAACACATTAATAAAATTAAAAACAGATTTTTTCCTCATTATAGTTTCCTCATGTAAGTTTTACTCCGCGGATTTTGAGGGTCATTTTCAATGCGGAGAGGTTAAAGGGCCGATCTGTGACTGCCAAGCCAGAGGGTCGAGTGGCGGGAGGCATTCGCGCTGGCACATGACTGGGTGTGTATAGCTATAGATATAGAAGAGCGCGCTCTGCTTCGAGTCCCTTCGGTAGTCCTCGGGAAAGCGTCTTTGTTTTAGCGGGCCCGAGTTTTCGGCGGCGTTTTAATGAGTAGAGCGTTCAGTTCTCGGCGACAACTTGTGAGAGAAGGTCACACCATGACCCGATCGTTAGGAGATTTCAATAAAGTTATAATATCTGATCAACCATGATTTCACAGTTTATTTTTGAACCTTAATGTAGTCTTGTCCCATACAAACAATTTCTGAAAAAATGGAAAAAACTATACATTCTAAATGCCATTAGCAGTAGAAGTTCGACGTTAATTCAGTTCTTTTACTTTTTTTCTTTTGATTTTCTCTATTTCGACAAACATTACATTCTTGACTTTTTTATGATCTACAAACTTTATATAATACAATAAGATCGTTCTTATTAGCCTGCATTTTTTTCACAAATATTAAGTTACGGAACTAAGATTTTCACTTTACTGAAGTTTAACTCTTTATTAACAATAGACCAAAGCGTCGTTTACCTAGAAATATTTTATAGGCTTTTTTTTCATTCCAAAAATATTTTCGTTTGATCGACACTTCCAGCTAGCACCTTGCCCGGGGCAATAAAGAGCTGAAATGGATCCGTAGGCAAAAACTTTAGGGCTTGGGTCGGGGCGGTCACTCAGGTCAAAATTTTCACGATCATGCTTTCCAGTATTTCTATGGGATTTTCAGCTATGAATTTTTCTATATATTTGTGACAAATATTAGTTAAATAAAAAATATCATTGTTTACAAATATTCTTTAAAATCATCATCATTCATTATCGTACCTATAAAAACTATAATAGTAAGAGTAAAAATATTGTTTGTAACGGGGTGAGACGTTGACGTGAGAGGAGAAAATCACAAAAGGAGACGCCGGGACCGAGAATCGATCCGGCGCTCCCGAGATCTCTAGGCGCGCGCTCTGTCCGTCGAGCCAATGCCACCTTACTTCGTCACTCTCTATCCTACCTCGATTACCGGCGTGGCAAGGGACGTTGTTCATCGTTACATGTTGTTATTTAGTGTAAAATAAATAAAATACGAGAACTAAAAATCTTAGTTTATCTTGTCGACTAGGGTAAAGTTTGAAAAAGGAGTGACTGGACAAACATTTTTTATAGGGTAGAGCCGAAAACACATCCCAAGGGTCGGATTAGCTGAAGGTGATTATCGCCGTCATCTCAAAACACTTGCTTAGGTGAGGTCTCAAGTGCACAAACTTTCATCAACTTTTGAGCAGCTTGAACGCCGCCTAAAGATAATTTAAAAATTCTGAAAAAAATGCAGGCTAACTTTTTGGTATGCCGGAATATGAGACTGAATCAAGATTTGTGCTACTCGAAAGTTCGTGTTTTCGGGACACCCTAATATAGGTGTGCAGGGATGGTGATTATCGGGTCTAGCAAGTTCGCTACGTAGTTTTTCGTTAGTAGTTGTGAATATTGATCTATTTAGTATAAACTTCGTCATTAGCGAATATACACACTTAGAAACCATCACGAACCAATATTCAAATTTACGCACAAAAACTGTGTCTCATATTCCGGCATAGCAAAAAGTTAGCTTGCATTTTTTTCAGAATTTTTAAATTATTTTTAGGCGGCGTTCAAGCTGCTCAAAAGTTGATGAAAGTTTGTGCACTTGAGGCCTCGGCTAAGCAAGTGTTTTGAGGTGACAGCGATAATCACTTTCAGCTGATCCGACCCTTGGGATGCGTTTTCGGCTCTACTCTATAAAAAATGTATGGCCAGTCACACCTTTTCCAAACTTTACCCTAGTCGACGAGATAAACAAAGATTTTTAGTTCTCGTATTTTATTTATTTTAAACTAAATAATAAAAATATTTTTACTCTTACTATTATAGTTTTTATAGGTACAATAATTTTTTATTAATTTCCGAAAATATGTGTTAAGTGACGAAGTTTCTGGATAATTATTCGGAAACATTATATAAAATTACACAAAGCCAGTAGGAAAAATCCAGAAACTTCGACGCTTAACTAAGCCTTGAAGGAATGTACCCGAAACCAAAACAAACTTCTCCTCCCTCGACTGAAGTACGCGTGCACAGCCGACGCTGCAGTTTTGCCGTTGACCATGGCATAGGCCCATCAGGCCTAATGCTTAAGACAAAGAGCGCGGCTAGGCTGAAGTAAGAAGAGGGGAGAAGTAAGTACCCTGCGTGGGAGAAAGCTTCGACTTTCTCTCATCAGCGATACCTCCACCATTACTCACTACAGTGTGTGCGCTCCTCGAGATTGATAGAGAATTTTTGAAACTCGAGACGCGCGCGCAAGTATACAAAGACGCCGTAACGTCACTACAGCCACACAACGGGTGGCACGCGCAAAAACGTTAAAGTGATTTCTCTGTTTCAAGGTAAATTCAGTTTAGTAGATTTTTGAATATTGGTGAGGAGAATAGATATCGAACCAACCTATATTAGGCGAAACGCCAGTGCAGTGCAACGAAACAAAAGAAAATTAATTTTTTTGACATCTTTAACAAACAAAATTCGACATTCGGTTAAATAACTATTAACACAACACTGACCCTTTTTACATCAACACTTTTACAAAATTACACGCAGGCAGTTTAATGTATCCTAATAAGCTCATACAAAATCACAGAACAAATTTTCAAACAGACCATACATACAAAACTCACTAAATTACATTGTATTTAGCTTGTGGTCGCTCAGTTTTCGCACAAAAGATTAATTTTCAAAGTTTCATACGTGGAGTGACACTAAGTTTTGCTTTAAGAGAGATTTACATAACATTTTAAACGCAGACACTTAATTTCAAAAGACGCAGTTCAAAATTTTATAACTCTAGTTCAAAACACATTAGAAGCTTTCACAGACTAAGAGATTGTCACAATAATCACTCTAATATACTGCATTTCAATAAAATTGTACTCAAGACATCACACTATATTTAAACACAACCACACACATTACACTGCAACTTTCTTTGGACACGAACACACATAGCAGGACACGTAGGGGTGAGCCCGGTAAAGTACTCAAAATCTAGTCGACAAATAGCACTAGAGTGCACTGGCGAGTAGCTACCAGAAGTCGAGCCAGGGCCTTGACGAGGCTGCATTCCACCATTTTAATTTTAATATATATATATATATTTAACTCATTAACTTAAATTCATGATGCTCCGGGCGAGGGGTGAGTGATTGTTTGGGTTTTTAAAATCGATAATTTCAAGCGAACTTGTAAACGAGCGAGTCGCTGCCGGCGTCGGTCGGCAGTTCGCGGAAGCGGCCATTGCCGGTAAGCGGGTAAGTGTGTTATTTTCGCGTTTCAGCTTCGCGCCGTAGACTTGCGGCGTAAACACAGCAATTCTGGGAATTGTGTCGTGACTCGCACACTCATACAGCGCATTCTCAGTTATTGATTTGAATTCCACTCTCACTGTTGCTTTAATAATTCTTCTCGAGTTCGTTTGTCGATCCTATTTTGGTGTTTTCTTTTCTCGTTCGAATTTTGATTTGGTCCTCTCGTTTTCGTCGTTCAAGGCCAATCTACCATGGTCCCAGCGCTGAGGAAGTTGGTAGCTTCGCAGGCAAGGCGCTTGGCGGAAATCACGGGCTTGCGTACTCAGTTACTCGCTAAGCCCCCTGCATCTCTCAACAAGAACATCCTCCAGGCTCGAGTCGACGCATTGAAGGAGATCTGGGATGAGGCTCGAAGGACGCACCAGGACATCGTTTCCAGAGATGATGCTGAGGCGGACGCTTACGTCACTGAAGACAACTTTGGGCATCTCCAGGGGGCTTATGAGGAGGCTCTCGATGAAATTTTGACGTTGCTGTCGCAGTTTGAGATCGCTGATCAGTCAACACTTCCTGGCGGATTGCTGAATTCTGGGTTCACGAAACTGCCCAAAATTAACCTTCCTTCGTTTTCAGACAACTACGAGGATTGGGCGAGTTTTAGGGACAATTTTAGGAACATGGTGCATGATTTGCCTCGGATTTCAGATGCTACTCGGCTGCAGTACCTGAAAATGTGCTTGACCGGTAGTGCAGCTGATTTAGTCAAGGAAATTCCGACTACCAACGTTAACTATGCAAGCACTTGGAAGGCATTGGAGCTTCGTTACCATAATCCGAGGCTCATCATCACCTTGGTACTTGAAAGCCTTCATGGCTCTTACTCACCTTAAGAGGGAATCAGGTGATGAGTTACGTTCTTTCATTGATGAGGCTTCGCGTATCGTTCGTGCTTTAGAGAACTTGAAGATGCCGATAAACCAATGGGATGTATGGTTCGTTTTCCATTTGTCTGAGCGTTTAGATTCGGAGTCTCGCAGTGGATGGGAGTCCTTACTTAGTAAGAAGGAGCGGAAGAAGTCGTCGTACACTCCTGCGACATTCCACGAGTTTATTGAATTCCTCGAAACTCGAGCTCAAACTCTCGGTGTGCTGGCTCCCGATCGACGAGGCGAGAAACGATCGGCTGCTCCGCTTAAATCGATTCATCCTCGAAAGGTTTCTGGTCCACACGTGCTGATGCGATACTCTCAGTACAAGGAGAAGAAGCCAGAGAATCACCAGAAGGAAGTTAAGCAGTTGCGGCTTTGTTTCAACTGTCTGGGACATCATCGAGTGAATTCTTGTTCCTCTTCTGGTCGTTGTTCTGAATGTAAACAGAAGCATCACTCCTCTCTTCATGATCCGAGTAGGAACAGCCAAGGGTCATCGTCCACTGCGCCAAAAAAGGACCAAGGGAACTCCGGAAGCGTCCCAACGGTGGTTTTGCATGCTGCTAATTCCTTGGTGTCTTCGAGGAAGATTCTTCTTGCCACTGCGCGTGTGGTAGTAGTAGGCCCTAAGAACAAGGGCACGTATGTACCGGCGCTTCTAGATCAAGGCTCAGAAGCGTCGTTTGTGTCCGAAGCCATTGTGCAGTTACTTGGACTGCCCAAGCGACGTACACACGTGCCACTGTCTGGCTTGGGAGCTAGTGCAGCCGGCACGGCTCGGTCGATCGTCCCACTCACTCTTCGCTCAGCGGTGGATTCAGTATTTCAGGTCGAAACTGAGATGCTAGTCCTCCCTAAACTCACGTCGCTTCTCCCTTCTTATGAAGTCAGCGAGAATTTGGCGAGAGAGCAGTTTTTAGGCATCACTTTAGCTGATCCAGAATTTGCAGTCCCGAAGAAGATCGACATGATTTTGGGTGCTGATCTTTACGGTCAGTTGCTTCGCTCAGGGGTTAAGAAATCCGCAACTTCGCAGCTCGTCGCTCAGAACACCGTCCTCGGTTGGATCGTTTCCGGGCCGATGGATTCAGGGATGACATGGCGGGCGGCAGGTGCTGTTACCAAAGCTCCAGTTCAGGCGTTTCACTGCGCTCCTCAGGATGACTTGGATAGTTTGTTGCAGCGGTTTTGGACTCTCGAGGGGTTTTTGTCGCCATCTTTTTCGAGTATGAGAGATGCGAGAAAATCTTCCAGGACACTCATCGAAGGGACGCACAGGGTCGGTACGTGGTGAAGCTGCCGTTGAAGCCTGATCTCCCGTCAGTGAGAGCAGAAACTCGACGCATGGCTCTTGGGTCTCTCTCGCATTTGCATCGTCGGTTTTCACGTGATACGAAGCTCGCCAATTCGTATCGCGAATTCATGGAGATGTACGAGAAATTAGGGCACATGACGCGCGTTCCACCATCGGAGGTCCACAAGGCTGATTCCTGGTATCTGCCTCATCATCCAGTCGTGCAGGTGCTTCTGTTGATATGGAAGTTGAGAGTTGTGTTCGATGCTTCTCGGCATACGAAGGACGGGCACTCGCTCAATACTTTTTTGTTGACAGGACCTCCATTGCAGAGTGACCTTTCTTTGATTCTTTCGAATTGACGTAGGTATCGCTTCGTATTTACGGCCGATATAGTCAAGATGTTTCGGCAGATTCAGGTGGAACCAGAGCATCAGGACTATCAGAGGATCGTCTGGTCACTCGACGCAGCATCGGAACCAGTTGATTTTCGTCTAACTACGGTCACATATGGGACGGCTTGTGCTCCTTATTTAGCGATTCGCACTCTGTCCCAGCTGGTCAAGGATGAAGGTCATTGGTTTCCCCTTGGAGCTCGTTGTCTAGAATCGGAGACGTACGTTGACGATACCTTCGCAGGGGCTGATGATTTGTCGGTTGCAATTCAGAAAAGAGTCGAGCTTACCGAATTGTTAGCTTCTGCTGGAATCGAATTGAACAAGTGGGCTGCGAACCATCGGGAGCTGCTTCCAGATCCAGCACAACAGGTATCAGAGAAGCAGATCGGTGAAGATGAGTCGATCAAGGCTTTAGGCGTTCACTGGGTTCCATCGCAAGATAAGTTCAGGTTCAATGCTGTTGATATCGAGAATGTGGCTGCAGCATATACAAAAAGGTCCGTCATCTCGAACATCGCTCGCTTATTCGATCCGTTAGGTTGGCTCGCTCCAGTCACGGCCATGGCGAAGATTTTGATGCAAGACATGTGGATTCTGAAGTGCGATTGGGATTCACCTCTACCAGCTGAGATTCGAGAGCGCTGGTACGATTATTGCAAGGATTTATCCGCTTTGCCATCTTTGTCCATCGAGCGTTGGTTAGGTGGTACGGCTGATTGCTCTTACCAGATCCACGGATTTTCAGATGCTTCTTCTCGAGCATATGCTGCTGTGGTGTATCTGCGAATCGATGAGGGTAATGGGCGTTTTCGAGTTTCGTTGTTATCAGCTAAGTCAAAGGTAGCTCCGGTGAAGACGGTGAGCATTCCCAATTTGGAGTTGTGTGGCGCAGCTCTGTTGGTCAAGCTCATCCTGCACGTGACGAAGCTGGAGTTTCTGCGAGGGTTGCCAATATTTGCTTGGTCCGATAGTCAGATCGTGCTAACGTGGCTTCGTAAGCATCCGTGTCACTGAAAGAAATTCGTAGCCAACCGTGTTTCGTTGATTCAGACCGTGCTGCCGTCGGCAACGTGGGCTCACGTTCCGACAAAGGAGAATCCGGCTGACTTGGCGACGCGAGGAGTTCAGCCGGGAGAGTTGGCTAATTGCGCTCTTTGGTGGCAGGGCCCGGCGTGGCTATCCATGCCTCCAACAGAGTGGCCTCGACCTGCTGACCCGGTTCGAGTTAATCATGCTCGTCCAAGATCTAAGGAACCCGAGACTTTGACTCGATTTTCGTCTTTGACTAGGCTTATTCGGGTCGTAGCGGTTTGCAGACGTGTTCTCCATCGAATTCGGAGCAGAGGAACGCCGGCAGAGAGCGTTTTGTCTCCCTTCCTGACCACTACTGAGCTTTCTGCAGCTCGGGTGGCAGTCATTCGTCTGGCTCAAGCAGGGGCGTTTGCTGAGGAGATTAAGTTGTTGAGATCGGGAAAGAGCCTACCGAAGGGCAATCGGCTCAGCAGTTTAAACCCATTTTTAGGCGAGGAAGAGGGCCTCTTGCGTGTCGATTGTCAAACTCCGGTCTCTCTTTCGATCGGAAACACCCCCCGATATTGCCGCAAGGTTCTGCTCTTAGCTTGTTGTTTGTCCGACATGCTCACCATCAGTGTCTTCACGGCGGTCCCACCTTAACGTCGAGCATTTTAATGCCGCAGGTTTGGATTCTTGGTAGAAATCGGATTGTAAAATCGACGATTCGGTGAAGCACCACTTGAAGAGAGATGTTGGCGAACACATTCTCACCTTCGAGGAGTTTTCTACTGTTCTAGTTGAAATCGAAGCCTGTCTAAATTTTCGTCCTCTAGGTGCTCTGAATGCTGACGTCAACGATCTACGGGCGCTCACTCCCTCTCACATTCTCAATGAAGGAGTCTCGGTCTTGCTTCCAAGACGGCTACCTCTTCTCTCCGACGACATGTGGCTCGGCTCTGCCCTCTAGTGTTGGACGAGAAGGTGACTAAGGGCTCTGTGGACGCTGTTAGGGTCTGATTCGTCCGTCAGACGAAGGCGGGCGGAATGTTCAGATTCTGCAGAGTCGCTTATTTAATATTGAATTTCGCGCCGTAGCGCTGCGAGCGTTGCAGCGAGAGCGGTCGAGCGCATGCGCGCGCCGCTGTGGGCCTTTGCCGTTTGCGCGGGCTCTGTCGCGCGGGAGCACGTGTCGTTCAGTTCTGACAGCTCCTCTCGAGTTATCAGTCGTCTCTGCGAATTTCTTTTGTTTGCGCCTAGCGAATAATCTTGTATTAACTGCGTGCGAATAGAGTCGTTATTAACGTCCTTTTCAGGACGATCGACTCTCCTTTTTGTATTCCGTGCGTCGCGTGTGTGAGTGAAATTTTGCGTGCGATGTGCTGTTTGAGTGTCTTCTTCGAGTGTTGGGACTTCAGCCACGTGCGAGGTTCCTCGACGTGCCGATCTCCACCCGGCAATCGCTACCTACGCGGCAGGGCTGACAAGGTCTGCCCGTGGTCCAGGATTGGTTCCGTCGAGACGTCGAGGCGTCCTGCAACCGAGGAAGGTGCATCCCGTCCACGTGCGGCCAGGGCTTTACGTCGCGCCGTCCACGTCCCGTTTGCGATTCAGGTAGGAGAGCTCTCCAGCGTGCGTTAAGGTACCTCGCGGCGATAGTGTAATTTAAGTGCATTTCTTTATCTCTCTCTCTTTTATTATTGGTTTATTAGAGTCTCTTTCCTGTTCTGCGTCAATTGTAATTGCGTTTCTTTCTCTCTTTGATCTAATTTAGAATCTCTTTTCAATGGTAAAATTTCCTTGTTGTTTAAAATAAATCATTCGCTTGCCCCAGCTTTTCTCTCTTATTTGCGAGAGTTTTTACGCTGAGGCAAGTCGTCTTTTTTCCCGCGAAATTTGTGTACATTGATTTATGCACCCAACCTTCCCTCACTCATTCCACCATTTTAATTTTAGTATATATATATATATATATATATATATATATATATATATATATCTTTTTTTTTTTAACTCATTAACTTCAATTCACTTGGAAAATTGCTTATCGGTTTTATTGCACAAAAAGCATTGACTATTAACTAGGAGGGAGTGTAAATGGCAAAGTTATAAAGTTTTACATTATTATTGCAAAGCATAGGAGAATTTTCGAATATAAAGACACGGGTCTGATTAAATAATAAAATTTTGAGACTCGCACATTTTTGCATCTCTCCCAATATTAAGACCAAGCATATAGTTAATTCATTAACTACACCCGAAATAGATTATTATTAGTCAAGAAAAAGGGAAGAGAGAGAGAAAAGGTATCTGCTTACACAAAACATACCCATGACATCATACTAAGTCAGCAATATCCTCCTTGATCTTGAGGATGTTTATGAAAGTTAAAGCTGCTGCTGACTGACAGGAAAGCTGAAAAGAAAGACAAAACAATTTTACACCAAGCAACAGTTCTCGGGTTGCTTGCAAAAGAAATATAACATTTATTTAACGCAAAAAGAAAGACTTATCTGAATCAGCAGGAGAGTTGCAACTGCAACATTGGGAGTAGTCCTGGGCCACGAATTTTCGACCTTTACAGGAATACGGCGACAGCACACACATATACCTTTTCAATCAAAGGATACGACAAAACCACACGCAACGCTAATATTACAAAACTTTCAGCAACAATTCGACGGATAAACATACACGACGGGACGCGATAAACAGCTGACGTACGCAAGCAGACTCGACTAGGGAGTTTGACTATAGCGCGAAGCGGGCGCGGAGCGGTGCCACACCCATAGCGCGGCACTAGTATCGGGAGCGGGCGAACGCCATTTTGAGAGCGGCAAGGCGTGCACGGGATTTGAATTTGAATCCGTGGACCGAAGCATTTTTGGGACATTGACGTGAAACAACATAGACAATTAGATTATTAAAATCATTACTAATACATTCAAAGGCAATTAACGAATATAGAGACGTGTTTACCGAAACTTTCTCGCGGTTCATTATTTTGGAAACTTAATAAAATTCATCCTGTGCATAAATTAAATTAAAATTAACATTAGAATATCACGTGATAATTCGGAACAAATAAAATTTTTAAATACAACAAACATAAACAATTTTCGTGCGCAAATTGGACAGCAACTATTATTTAAATATTTAATATTAAAATCAAGTTTAAATCGATACCCAAATATTCTTTTACGCAGGTGACAGTGATTATTTAACTCGCGTATTTAGTTAAACAATTTAATTAAACTAACTAAACAAATCAACTAATAGGTTGAAATTTTTGGTGTAAATAACGAGACCAGTGTCCCTTGTGAACCCAATAAACAAAACAGTATTTATTTTGGTTTGAGAATTTTTTTTTTAGCTGAACCTTGGGAAAGCTAACATTTCTTTCTTTCTCTTTCCAAAAGTGTCCAATTCGACGACTCTTGTCGGACAAACCCAATTGACCTTGTTATTATTATCATTTATTACCGATTATTAAGTATAACCATTACAATTTTTTTTTGCAAATTCCCCCTACCATATTTTTAATTTGCCACGCATAAATATATTCAATTAAATCGACGTATATTTTATACAACAAGGACCACTCGTATTTGAGTTCACAAAATTCTCGGGGTTAAGTAAATATGAATGAATAAGGAAAAGAACCAAGAGAACATGATCACATAATTTTTCACAAGGATTTATTTTATTTCTTAGAAGAATTTAGAAGACCAGATAGGATTCATAGACGACATTCAAGATGACGGGATCAAATAGAACAGAAAACACAACGGGCGACGACCCAGCAGCAGATTTGGTTACAACCATGGCCAACAGTTTTATGCTCATGAGTTGCGTGAGTGGGATACCAGGCTTCGACGGAAAACACGGCAAACTAAGGGACTACATACAAGACCTGAAGAATGCGAATGAGTTAGTGACCGAAGCCATACGACCACAATTCACGAGGAACGTGTTGCAAAAAATAACCGGAGCAGCGAAGAAGAGTCTTAACAATAAGACAATAACCACGGTGGAAGATTTAATCAAACACTTAAAACAGAGATTTGCTCCAGGCAGAGACTTCAGTTATTATAATACACGGATCCAGATGGTCAGAATGAGACAAGGCGACACCGTAGGAGATTTTTATGACGAATTAAATATTTTATTATGCAGTGCCAGAAATGCTTTAAAAGAAGAAAAGGGAGAATAAAACCTGGACAAAATGATGGAACCACTAGAAATGCTAGCAGTTGATATCTACATAAAAGGGCTGCCAGCAAATCTATCAGAGAGAGTAGACATGTTTAAACCCAAAGACCTACGAGCAGCATATCAGGAGGCCGTGCGAATAGAAACACGCATGGAAGCAAGAATTATACCAGACTCAAGACTGCGAGTGAATCGAAATTACTACAGGGGACACAATTCCTACAATAATGGACAATGAAACGAAGGTGGATACAATAATAGAGGACATGATGGATATCGCAGCCAGAATAGATATGATGATAGAAATCACCGAGAAGACAATTACGTAGCATATATTGACGAGCAAGAAGACTACGTAGGATACGTCAATGAGCCTGAACAGAGAGGACCTCCAAATAACCAAGGAAGAAACAACTATAACGGTTATCAAAGAGGCCATAACAACTATAATAATTATAGCAGAGGAGGATACCAACGAGGGTATAATAACCGACGAGGAGGAAGCAACTGGTCATCCTGGAATAAGAATAACGGTCAAGGCAACCAAAGGCAGATCTTTAACCACGAAAATGGGCATCGCGAAGATTATCAACCCAGTGGTCCAGACAGACGAGAGAATTACAATAATTATCCAAATAATTGGAGGGGCGGCAACGGAAGAAAATACCAACAAAATGAAAACGAAAGAGAGAATTTAAACTCTCAAGGGGCTCGTCATGGAGACAGAATGACGAGCCAGGAACAAAATCAGAGCCAGAGACATCAGCAGGACACCGACCAGCAGAGATATCAGCAACAAATGCAGAATTACAATCAGGGCAGGCAGAACCCAAATCAGAGCAACCAGAACAACCAGGGACAACAGAGAGCACCAATGATGACAATTCTAACAAGGCAACAGGACTCTCTAGAATGTGGTCAGCCAACTGCACGGGACCTGAAGAGTTTAATTGGGAAAATGATGAACCAACAGCAGTAAGGATACGTGTACCAGAAGGAACTAGTAAACCATGGACAACCTTCATGATAGATAATGGCGCAACCGTAAATTTAATTAAACTAAACCTCATAGATGACAACATGCCAGTGAATATGCAAGATGTAAGATGGCTTGGAGGAATAACCGCAGAAACAGTACCAACGCTGGGATCAGTTTATTTACTTATCAAAAATACACCTGTGAAATTCCATATAGTGAGAGACGACTTTCCAACACCTGCGACGTTGCAAACGTAGCAGCCGCGTCGAAACGAGGAATCTCGTTTGATACGGCCAAGCCCTGAGTGCGCGATGCGGGGCTCGCTATCCGCGCGGACGGGCAGCCAATCGGAAGCCAGCAAGAAACGCGGGCCCGACGAATACGAGAGGAGAGTGAGCGCGAGAACGAGCGGGGAAATCCGGGAATTCTCTGCCGACTGTCGACGGAGCACGTCGACGTTTGCGAGAGTTTCGTGCGTTCTCTTCTGCTTGTTGACCTGAGGTCGACGACTAGAGGAAATTGGGAGAGTCTCCTAAGAGTGTGCGAGAGTGCGCGAGTGTGTTACAGGAGCAGCTCGTTGGCACTAGGAAGTCCCAACGCCCGGACGAGCCAGCGACCATCCCGACCCGAGGAAGGAAGCCAGCCAGTCCGCCACGATCATCCAGAGGACCAGAGCAGCCAGCAACATCAGCGTGGGAGAGCCGAAGCTGCCAGCTGCCACCAGATCCGGGAGGAGTCCAGGAGACGACGACGGGAGCACCGACGGACGTCCACCGGAAGCCTCAAGAGAAGAGAGTGAGTAAGCGAGAGAGAGAGAGAGAGAGAGAGAGAGAGAGAGAGAGAGAGAGAGAGCCGAGAGAGAGCCGAGAGAGAGCCGAGAGAAAGAGAGAGAGAGAGAGAGAGAGAACAAGAGAGTGTGGTGCAGGCATACTCGTGAACGAGGATACGCTGTGCGGGAGCATACGGCTGCGCGTGTATGTGAGAGAGACAGAGAGCGAACACGTAAGACGAGAGTGTCGGTGTGCAGTGCGGGAGCACACCTAGACGTCATCTACGAGGCGTCTTGCCAGCGCACGCGATAGAGAGAGAGAGAGAGAGAGAGAGCCCTGCTAAAAATATACGATTGAATTCGATTGAAATCGATCAAAATATAATCGAATTTAATCGTTTTAAATCCATTCAATCGACCCGCCAAATTTGGTCGATTAAACTCCTATGGATTTAAATCGTTTTTAATTGCAATCGATTTCAATACGAAAAATAAGTATTTAATGTAATATATTTTGATCGACGTTTATGTAGTAATTAGTTTAGTGCAGTGAAATTGTAATTTTTTTTTACTAATTCTAATCCATTTTAAAATCTCTAAACATTACTAAATCACCTATCAATCTTAATACTAGTTTTATTAATAGCTTCGAATATATATAATTCAATCGACTTTAATAATCAAAACAATTACTATTTTTGTTATTCATTTAAATGTTTTTTGTCAATATATTTCAATCGATTTGAAAATCACCATTTATTACTAAATAGTTTATCGATCCCAATACTAGTTTTATGAATGGCTCTAAATATAGTTCAATAGACTTTAATAACCAAAACAACCACTATTCTTGCAATATCATTTAATTGTTATTTTATCAGTATATATAAAGCTGACAGAATGGTACTTTATTACGTATAACAAAAATAATAATTATTTTTCTAATATGATTTGTTCGTAATTTTATTAATAAATTTAAATTAATTTATAAGGTAATTCGTTTATATAATTAATCACTCTCGATACTTCTTTACGGATAGATTCAATTATCCTTCAATCAATTAAAATAATCAAAAAGAATCCCTGCTAAAAATACTAGACTGATTTAATCGACGTTTTAAATTATCGATGTGAATCGGTCTCGATCGCAATCTAAATATCAAAATAAAGATATTTTTATCGACTTTTATGTGATGATTATTTTAATGCAGTTTAATTGGGATTCCTTCAATAAATAT
This sequence comes from Trichomalopsis sarcophagae, assembly GCA_024372645.1. Classification (NCBI taxonomy): domain Eukaryota; kingdom Metazoa; phylum Arthropoda; class Insecta; order Hymenoptera; family Pteromalidae; genus Trichomalopsis; species Trichomalopsis sarcophagae. Next base: position 90,686 of record QLSS01000362.1, on the reverse strand, counting down.
GAATCAACTTTTTAGTCGATATTAAATTAGTTTAATTTTACAAATAATTTTGATAACATTTCAAGTGACTTTAATGATCAAAGTTATGTAAAATCCCTTATGAAAAAAAAAACTTTTATATTTCGATTAGAATCGATTAAATTTATTGCAAAACTAGTCGATTTTAATCGACTCTATGTTTCTTAATATAACCGCTTGGTGTCGCTTCAAATGTTCATACTCGCAAGTGACAAGATTTCTTCTCCGTTACTATATAAGAAAGGTCAAATGTTGTAGAAGACAGAATAGATTTATTAACTACAATCGATTTGAATTGAAACTTTATTAAAATCAATTGACTTTATTAAACGACACATGAAAAAATTCATGTCAATTCAAATCAATTAACACGATATACACATCAGTAAATACGATTCCATAGTTGAATACAGTACGATTGAATAATATCAAATGTTATTTTACATATAAAAAATCATTAAAGCCGTTTTTCTGGTGTACACAGATACATTGGTTCCGATTTAAATAGGCACTGAATAGATTAAGTGAATATCCCAATACTTATGTATTCTAATCCGGTCTAATCGATATTATTTTATCATTTTAAATCGATTTTAAAGACATTAATATATTACACACGCACTAGCCTTAGTATAATCCCTTTCAAATGTAAAACGCAGGATTAAGATATAGACTCGGAATCGATTCATTTTTTGTTCACCGATTTCAATCGCATATTTATAGCAGGGAGAGAGAGAAAGTGAGAGAGATAGAGAGAGAGAGAGAGAGAGAGAGAGAGAGAGAGAGAGAGAGAGAGACAACCGTCAACAGACTAGACCTGGGTCTGAGGCCTGCCGTCTGCTGCACGAGTGCGGCTCTTGTGTGTGCGCGCCAACATAAGCCCTGAGTGGCTACATTGTGCGCGGGAGGCATCATTGATACCACGTTATAGGGAAGGGCTGGGCGAAATACAAGTGTAATAAACTGTTAACCATTGTGTGATTCTTTTCTCCTTTCCCTAGCGTTCTCCCAAACGTGACGATCGCGTCAAATCCCACGAAATAAGAAAAATCCTAGCGCATGCGAGGCTCTAGGTGTTGAGCACCTGTGTTGGGAGGCACAGCGTCGCACACCGCACGATGGATTACTAGGAAGAAATTACCTAAAGAAGGAAGAAGCCGTCATCTCTTATCACAACAATGCTTTAATGGTGAGCGGTGACGTGATGCATCCAATACCGTTTTTGGGACTAGAAAAAGAGTATAAAAAGCAAAAAGATAGATCACACAACCCTTACAAATCAAGCAGTGTACTACAAGTTGAAGACAAAGAAAACAATGAAGAAACATACACCATGTACACCTCGAAAAATGAAAGTGTGCCAGCAAAAACGAAGCATTTCACAAAAGCCAGAACGCGACAAATCGTCAGAATCAATTTGATCAAAAGTGAATTGAAAGAAGGATACATACCCAGAATCGACGTAGGAAACAAAGACGTATTTTTGGGAGAAGGAGTAGTAATCAATGACAACACATGCAAAATGCTAGCAATAAATAAAAGTGAACACGATGTCACCATAGAAGTTGATGCCAAAGAACTCATACCGTTCGAGACTGAACCAGAATTTTAAGAAGAGACAGATAGTGATTTTAACGGCGAGATTATAGAGGACTATCTAGACAGATTTCTATTGCCTGGAGACAAATTACCACGCACAGACATGATTCAGCATCATATCCATTTAGAACACGATATACCAATAAATACAAATCAATATAGGCATCCACCGAAATACAAGCAAGTGGTTAGAGAAAGTGTAGAAAAGAAGTTACGAGACAGAATTATCAGAGAATCAAATTCATCATGCAACTCGCCAATATGGATAGTACCCAAAAAGCCCGATAGTCACGGAAACCCAAGATGGAGAATGGTGATTGATTTCCGAGAACTCAACAAAAAGACGATCAGAGATGCTTCTCTATACCCAACATCGCTGATATAATGGATCAATTGGGAGGAGCCACATATTTTTCCATTTTTGATTTTGCAAGTGGTTTTCAACAAATACCAATGGCCCCAGAAGATTGTTACAAAACGGCTTTCACAACCATAAATGGACACTACGAATATACTAGAATGCCTGAAGGATTGAAAAATGCAACAGCTACATTCCAACGTGCAATGCCGCACACACGATTCGCGGCTCGAATACAAAAATTGTATAGCGAAATTCTAAAATCACTCGACTATTCCTACAGAAACACATGAATGCTCTGCTACCCTGCTATGGCACATACACAACAACACAGAGTAGCCAGCAGCGGCGGGAGAGGAGCAAAACAAATATTACGCAAGAAGCACGGCAGCGACGCAGCCCTCACCAACAATACACATACGCGCAAAGCATAAGAGCGAGCGGTGACGCGGCAGCGGCGAAGCGTGCGCAGATTTGCTCGCCAATTTTAATATAAGTGAGAAATTCGCAAAAGTGTGCAAAATTCCGGCGGTTTAATCCGCGCTCTCTCCGTAGCATATAAAAGGCCCTGCGCGGCCTAGTACAAGGACTAGCTCTACTGCAATTTACGCAGACTAGTCACTACTCAATAGCATTTAAGCATTGAGTAGAAATATTGATACATACTCTGTAGAATCAAAATAAAATATAAGATAACGCAATTTAAGCGTATCTTATAAAAATTAACACAATATGCAAAGTTCAGCATATTCGATACAAAAACAGATAACGCAATTTAGGCGTATCTAAATGTAAAACGCAAGATATCGCAATTTACGCGTATCGCTTAGAATTGCAAATAAGTTACATATTAAATGTAAAAAGGCCTAATCCAATTAGATAATATTAATACCGCATAATAAAGCGTATTAAACAATAATCAAACAGATAAATAAAGACCTAATGTATAGGTTTACTTGTAATCCAAAAGTAGCACCGCAATTTACTTAATAATCTCTTTTATAATTCACTCAGTTAAATATATTTTGTTTATTAACCAAAAGAAACATTAATAATATGTGATTATTTTAGTATATATTCCCTTTACCTGGTATCCCAGACCTGACCTAAAATTAAATCATTACTTTTAAATCAATTTGTTCTCTCTCTCTCTCTCTCTCTCTCTTGACTTACTGTCGGAACAACGAACCGGGTCAGCAAATGCTCACAGCTCTTTAGTACATAAATAAGTCAAATATCTTGTACAGGACCACAAAAGAGACGTGACCGTTTCAAACGACTGATGAAGAAGATACTCAGAGGTTTGCAAAACATAGAGATGTTGGTCTATTTAGACGATATAATAGTATATAGTAAATATCTTCAAGAACATGAACAAAGAATTAGAAATCTTATGGAGAGACTCAGATATGCGAGACTAGTATTGCAACCAGACAAAATAGAGTTCTTTAGAAGAGAAGTCGGATTCCTGGGACACATTATAAGCGCTAGAGGCATAGAGCCTAATCCAGAGAAAGTAGTCGCCATCGCAAAGCTTGCCACACCCAAAAATGCGACAAATATGAGAAAAGTACTCGGTATGTTTGGTTACTACAGAAAATACATAACAGATTTTGCAAAAATCGCGAAACCTCTCAACGACTTATTAAAGAAAAATGTGAAATTTGAATGGACAGAAGAGTGTGAAAATAGTTATCAGCAACTAAAAGAATGTTTGATGAAAGAACCAAATCTACAATTTCCGGACTTTAATAAAGAATTTGCATTAACTACAGATGCTTCTGATTACGCCATCGGTGCTGTACTCAGTCAAGAAAAAGACCGATTTGACCACCCGGTACAATATTTATCCAGAGCGCTCAACAAAGCTGAAAGAAATTATTCGACCACAGAAAAGGAGATTTAGACCATATTTGTTATGTAGAAAATTCACGGTAGTGAGCGATCATGAGCCACTGAACTGGATGCATAGCAGAAAAGATCCAGGACAAAGATTAATGAGATGGATGTTCAGATTCACCGGATACAAATATACCTTTAAATATAAACCAGGCAAATTAAATAAAAACGCTGATGCGCTATCACGAAACCCGCCAGAGATGACTGAAGAAGAAATTAACAAAAATCTACCTAGCATCAAAGTGATGGTCATAGAAGAGAAACAAAAGAAACAAGAAAAATCATCAGCAAGCGCCACAATGTCATCCAAGGCAACAATACAACCACGAAACAGAATACAAACAGCAGGTGACAACAAATAAGCTCAGAGGAAGAGGGAGACCAATAGGCTCAAAAACTAATGAAGAAGCACCTAAGTTGGACCACAGCGTAATAGCACGAAGAACTAGAGCAAAACGTACGCAAACATAAAGTCCAGTAGGGCAGTACATCAAGCAGGGCGCAATACCAAAAGTATCCAAAACGGCCATATTGAGAAGGAAAACAAAAACAGAAAAGGCAGCAGAGACTGAAGCATGAACACCTAAAGCCACTACCGTAAAACAAAGAGAAATTCCCGAAAGTTTAAGTGATGCAGATTCAGATACATCGATGACAGTCAACCCATCCAGAAGATCTTGGCTTTCATCCACAGCCAATGAAGACAGTGATTTGGACAAACCTCCAATAACTGATCTCAGGTATAGTGGATTGCGACAAGAAGACTCGGAGACAACAAAAGGAGAAACACAAGAAGAAGAAGTGTTTTCTTTAGGAGAGAGCCAAGACACGACCATAAGCAACATCGCCATAGAAGTGAGCGCAGTAGAAACATCTCAAAACGAAGAGAATACCGAAGAAGAGTCCATAGATAACCTATCGATCAAAAAAACCTTGACGAGAGAAGAAGTAGAAGAAGCAAGTAAAAGGTTTGAAGAAAGCTTGAAAAGATATGAAATGGATAGATGTACCAATACAACTGAATCAGACACGGAAATAGAAATACAAATGAAGATACTCTCGCACTTCTCAGATGATGACCATGTACCAGATGAACAATTGACACATCAGACCCACGATTTTACACGGACGAAGAAGCGGATGTGGACGATGTACTGAGAAAGAGTGTTCAAAAATTAATAAAACGTGCACAACGTAAACTAGAAGAAACATCAAACAAAGATGATACAGGGAACGGATCAGACGTTGAAAGTGTAACTGACATAATAAGACCACCACCAAGAAGAACGCTCTGAGTGACGCCAACAATAAATAGCGACAGTCCTACAGCCAACAGCACGCCGAGAGGTAAAATCAGAAATTAAAGGAAATTAGGAGTGCTAAGTGAAATAGAAGCAGAAGAAGGATCAATAATAGATATAAGATTCTCAAAACCACCTGAAGTGACAATGCCTTTCCACTTGCCCACACCACCAGACATGGAGCCACTAAACAAAAACTACACTGCAGCAAGAAACGACCATGAATCAGAGGATGCCGTGACACACATAACCAAGGAATTCAAGAAAATTCCTCACAATATAATCACCATAAGAGAATGCTTCACACACACAAGAAACAACATTGTTCATTTCCTATCAGCAGACTGCGATAACACGTGGTCTGTGACTAAACTACTAGTAGAGATTGGAGCTATAGACTTAATTAAAATCAAAAGTAGAAAGCCAAAAATGGACAAGTCCTAGTTACGCCATTTAAAAAGCACCACATATTCACGGTAATAATAAAAGACAGATACTTCAACGTAATCAAAATGGAAGATTTAAACAGGACGCTTCAGAACTTATAAGAAACACTCGTCAACAAAAAAATCAAAAGTTTCCGAGTGGCAAGAAAAGGGGATATATTAGACCAATTAGACTCACCAGCCACCTTAGAGATGATTTACAAACATTTTCACCAAAGCGGAATAAGAGTGACAATGTGTTACGGCAAAGCAGAAGTACCGACTGAGAAACACAGAAAAGAAATAATCAGCCACCTTCACGACAGCCTGACAGGAGCACACAAGGGAATCAATCAAACTTACCAAAAAATAAGGGAACGATATTATTGGCCAGGAATGAGGAATGATGTTCAGGACTATATTCGAAGATATGCAAGCTGTCAAGAGCAGAAAATAGAGAGATTCAAGACAAGAGAGCCAATGATAATCCCAGATACTCCAATAGAAGCATTTGACAAAGTTTCAATTGACACAGTTGGAAAGCTAAAAATGACTCCAAGAGGCAACTGTCACCTCTTAACAATGCAGTGTAATTTAACAAAATATCTGATAGCCATACCCATCAAGAACCTTAACCTCAAGAGAACCACGAGCCATACTCTCAGATAGAGGCACCAGTTTCCTCTCCAACATAGTCGAATCGCTCCTCAAGTTGTTCAAGATTAATCATCTTACAACTTCAGGATACAGACCGCAAACAAATAGGTCGTTAGAAAGAAGCCACGCCCCACTTATAGAATTTATTAGAATATACTCCGAAAGATACGACGATTGGGACCACTTAACACCATTTGCGACATTTACCTACAACACTAGCGTGCACGCAGCAACTAACTTTACCCCATTTGAACTAGTTTACGGGCGAATAGCGCGTTTTCCTTTGAAAATACCGTCTGACGAAAAATTAAAAACATATAATGTTTATATGCCTGACATAGTATTAAGGTTAGAAGAAATAAAAATCTTAGCAGGCGAGACCCAAATTGCGAACAAAGTTAAAGCAAAAGAGTTAAATTAATGAACCCTGTGTAAGCAAATTTGACGCTTACAGGAATAAACCATTGAGAATAGTTGAATTTTTAGGCAGGAAAATGTAATCTTAGAATACCCCAACAGAAAGCGCATATGAAAACATATAGATAAGTTAAAAGCCGTAGCGGATAAGTCCGATAATGATAATTCAGACCCTCTTAACTAATATACAACCATGTTACAGGATGAAAGTCTTAGAAACAATAATAATAATTAATCTACTCAACGTGAGGAACTGCAAACATGCGTACCAAATAGAACCCCTAAACCCTAACCCCGGTATATATTTTGAAAATTGGACGTCATAAGAATCAAGAAGGCAACGTGGAAGGTGAACATCTACATCGACGTGGAGGACTTCATGCAAATGCACAATACAACGAACTCATACAAAGAAGTATTCCAAACCTGCAAAACCATAATGGAAGAAAGGAAATGCAGACACGCCTTAGCCATCGACCTATTGGAAATAAAGGAGCAAGAACTAGCCAGCATTCAAAAGACAATGCAAGAGACTATAGCGAATTTAGGACACATCCAATACCCTACTGCACGATTAAGAAGCATTAGAACAAAAAGGCTAATACCCCTAGGCATAATTGGAAGTATAAGCAGCAGCTTATTTGGACTAGAAACCAATGACGAAATGGACAACATAAACAGCAACATAGATCAACTCTTCCAGGACCAAACAAAAATGGTACACCTATTGGACCAAAATTCCCATATAATTTCAGCAAAATTTGAAGAGTTATACAACATAACCAGCAACCACCAAAAAGTCCTGCAAGGATTCGAAAAAGCATTAATGAAAACAATGAAAACAATATTCAAAGAAATAGACGAAATGAAATACCAAGTTGAAATAGTAATATACGTAAAACGATTAGAACCAACATTGGACCATGTCATCAAAAGCAATGAAAAATTATTAGCATTCCTCAGAAAATAAAGGAAGGAAGAATGCACCCAGATCTGATGAAAGACGACTTGCTTCACCAAGTGAACATGGATGTAAAAAGAGTCAGTCAAGACCTAGAACTCCCAACATCACCAGAACACATGAGAGCAGAAGAACTAGCAAAAATTTCAAGAATCGATGCCATACACCAAAATGGCCAACTTAGAAAACCAAAAACAGGACAACAAAAGCAGCCCAATTGCAGGAAAATCCAATGATGACCACAATGTAAATACTCAAACCCCAGAAATTGCCCTCCCCGATACGGACCCAAACGATAGCGATATGAGCATAGATCAAGTCAAAGTAATTAAATTTCACCATCTTACCAAAAATACACGTAATAACAATCGATGATCAGGGACCAACGACCACACATGAATGAATGAATGAAAAATGAATGGACGCATATATAACCTACTAAGTAGAGACCCTAAATAATTTCTTTCTTTTTATTTTTTTTTTAGAAATAGACCAAGCATTCGCAAGAATCACCGCAATAATATACGACGAAGTTTTGGACCACGTCTACATCAGTTTTGATCATGCGGGAAGTCTGCCGGCAGTGAAAAAATTGTTAAAGAAGTATGGACCAAACAATACCATAAAAATCGAGGTCAAGCACCAGGAATCACATCATGATGCTGCGACCTTAGTCATTAAGTATAGGACAAAGACAAATACGAAAGGACTGCTAGACGACTACGAAAAATTCAGACAGGAGAACAGAGATACAGCTGAACAGGATGGACAAACACTGACAGACTCAGACAGCAACGATAGTACCAACGACAGGACCTCTAATGACGAAACTGAAGATACTGATGAGACAAGCACTACTAACGAGACTACTTCGGACTCGGACGGCGACGCCGCGCAGCTTGACGATAGTACTCAGTATAACAGGACCAAGATTAACAACAGTAGCTTCCAACTCCAATACAACCCCCAAGACCACGTGGAAGTGCTAAAAATAAACTTAACAGACCCTTATACAGTAGAAGCAATATATAGAGGAACGACAATCGACGCAAATGCACTATTCAGACAACACGGACCATGCAACACAGAACATTACACGACGACAGCAGACGACACTAAAGGCATATTGATACGGTACCAATTAAAGAAACACCCACTGAAAGTAATAAATCTGCACAAAGCATATATATAACGAACAGACGAAGACATACAGAGTACTCAGCAGCAGAAAAAGGACCACGTACCACCAACGACGACGGAACGTGTAACACTGGACGATACTATATGTGTGCGAACACCACGGACCATGGACAGAATACAACTGGCGGACATATTCAAAGTATTTGGACAGATAACTGACACACGACGCATCAGACCTAACGACGAAGACGAACTATACAGTGTTTATACAATACAAAAACGCAGACAGCGCACTGAGACCAATGACTGAAGCTGACAGGACGTACGCGCCAAACTGGGCTTACAAAGGACGACAAGGGACCAAACAGAAGACAAAGACGCAAACCGAGACAGAACAGCACCGATCGAACACGCACAACAGCCGGACGCACAGCCTATACGGACACAACAACGATGGACTGTAGACCCAGTAAACAATACAAAATTATACATAATCGCACCATCTGACACGACGCAAGAGGACTTCAGGATAGATTTTATGAAATTTGGAGAGACAGTACGTATAGCTTTGACAGGCGGAAAAAACGACAAGAAAATAGGATATATAATCTATAAGAACAAAATAGACGCAATCGACGCCAGACTAAACGGACCACAAAAATACAAAATAAATTGGAAATTGACACCAAGGATCAGTGAAACACAGTTACATTTTGAATGCGGGGACCAAGTACCACTACAGCACACAGCTGTACCATGACCACACTGCGACGAAGACTACAAATCGAAAAAGGGACCACAACAGCGCCAATACAGCGACCAGACAGACCCACACCAACAACACAAGAACGCATCACAACAGGACAACGAGACGGACCAACACCACAACCAAGCACCAGCAGACAAGCAGACGAAAGAGAAGGAGCCACCTCGACCAGAGCCACAACAGTACCAATGTCAGTACATCAAGCCTTACACGTAGACCACCATTCGTCAAGCGAGGAGGAGCGCCTAGCTCAACGAAGCGGAAGTGGCCAAACAAATACAACAACTGACAACACGAGAACAACAGCCCGACGAAAGAACAAACAACATAGTTAAACATTAGTTTTTAATGACGGCACTGCGACACTAGTTTTAAGTTAAATTTAAGAGACCAACACGTGCCATAATTGTTTTGTCGTCGATAAAGAAATGCAAAATGGACCAAGTTACCATTAATGTAATTAAAGAAAATATAATATAGTTTTGAAATGTCTTTATATACAATGAAACAGGACCTTATTACTTACCAATTCAACCTTATCTAAACAATATACTTCATTATAATATTGATATAATGTTAGATCATAAGCAATAACAATATAAACTATTTCAGTGAAACTAACCCAAATGGAATTAAAACTAACAAATAAGTTACTAACACATTATAATAAGTAAGAATAAAAGGAATATCAGCAGCAGGTTAATACATACAAATTTACTAACAATAGCAGCTAAGCATAGAAATAAAAGTAGATTGTACCAGACCATCAATGACAGTAAGATTGACCACGGGGTAGAGCCAAAACAGAGATTAAAAAAAGTAGGACAAAAAAAATACCAAAATAAGTAAACAACCCATCCGTACCGTATCATCATCCTAAAACAAGCTAAAAAGTCAAATCTACATAAAAGCAATAGTAATATTTGCCGCTTGCGTACCAAGAGCTTCCAATTTTCTTTAGGAAAGACGACCTGACCCGTAATAGTGCATGTACTATCACCCGTATGAATGCCTAGACATTCAAAGAGAAAGCATTGTTCTTTCTCGTCGAAAAGTCAAACACCGCGATAGCTGTTTGACGGACCCTTGAGATCAATGGACATGCAAAGACCAGACCCCGCAGATAGTCTGCAGCACAGGCAAAATTCGACATCTACAAATTAGAGCAGCTTGCAAATGCACTTGCAAAAGCTTGATCCTACCCATGTTCTATAATTTTCTAGAACACCTTAACCAGTAGATTACCCAAAATGACCCCATGATCATTGATCTAGCAGTACTCAAATTTGGCTCGTCAACGTATCACTTGTGTCAGACCACTCACCCATAGGTATAAGTGTTTGTCGAGGACGACAAACGTTTTGAAGAGGTGGAGGATCTTAAGTGACGAAGTTTCTGGATAATTATTCGGCAACATTATATAAAATTACACAAAGCCAACAGGAAAAATCCAGAAACTTCGACGCTTAACTAAGGAATGTACCTTAAACCAAAACAAATTTCTCCTCCCTCGGCTGAAGTGCGCGTGCACAGCCGACGCTGCAGTTTTGCCGTTGACCATGGCATAGGCCCATCAGGCCTAATGCGTAAGACAAAGAGCGCGACTAGGCTGAAGTACGAAGAGAGGAGAAGTAAGTACCCTGCGTGGAAGAAAGCTTCGACTCTCTCTCATCAGCGACACCTTCTCCATTACTCACTCCAGTGTGTGCGCTCCTCGAGATAGGACTTTACCTTTATTCTGAGTTTAATATTGGGCTTAATTTTTGAGAGTATTAACAGAGTTTTCTTAAAAGAGTTGATTTCATAAGTGTATTTCTTATAGAGTTTTGATTATTAAAGTTTCACTCCCGAAGCATTTTGATCCATCTCCATTACATTTTGACGTCAATCGAAAGAATAGAAAAGGATTTAAGAAGAAGTTTCCAACGATTGTCTTGCTTGCTACGAACCCCAGAGCAATCCTCCGTCTCTCTATCATTGAATTTCAATTTATGCTTTTGGAGTTCTCATCGTCAAACCAAGTTTTACTCGTTCATCCCACGCAACCGTCAAACACAAGTAAGTTGATGTTCTCTAGTATTTTCCTTTCCCGATTATTATTTTTGTTACAAAAATCACACGGTTTCCGCCACAATAATCACTCGTACTGATTTCACTCGTATGGGAGAATAGCTGAGCGCCCGTGTATACAATTTTTGTATTGTTAGTTTGGTGAACTCAGTTTTACCCTAACAATATGTTTTTTTTATCAAAAAAAAAAAAAAAAAAACTTTTTTTTTATCAAAAAAACTTTTTTTTTATCAAAAAAACTGATTTTAAAGAATATTTGTAAACAATGATATTTTTTATATTAACTAATATTTGTCAAAAATATATAGAAAAATTCATAGCTCAAAATCTCATAGAAATATCGAAAAGCATGATCGTGAAAATTTTGACCTGAGTGACCGCCCAGACCCAAGCCCTAAAGTTTTTGCCTACGGATCCATTTCAGCTCTTTATTGCCCCGGGCAAGGTGCTAGCTGGAAGTGTCGGTCAAACGAAAATATTTTTGGAATGAAAATAAAGCCTATAAAATATTTCTAGGTGAACGACGCTTTGGTCAATTGTTGACAAAGAGTTAAACTTCAGTAAAGTGAAAATCTTAGTTCCGTAACTTAATATTTGTGGGCTGTAGGAGGCTCTAAATATAGCAAAAATGGATGTTTTTATCGTTAAATATCTCAGCTTTGAACAAGCCTATTTTAATGAAATTCAGTTCTATGATATTCTGAATTGATAGGCAACACGTACACAAAAAATAATTGACCTCACTACATTACATCATGCTTAAAAAAAATTCGAAGCATAAAACCTTTTTCTTTTATAGGTTTTATATTTAAACTCTTTGTGAGGCTTGAGCGGTGGGAAAAAAAAATTTTTAATTTCTGAAAAAATGCAGACTAACTTTTTGCTATGCCGGAATATGAGACTGCATCAAGATTTTTGCTACTCGAATGTTCGTGTTTTTTGGGAACCCTAACACACATCTCACTACCTAGATCCCGTCATCGCCGACTCCCGACACCTAGACAGTATCTTATTTTGATTGTTACATACTCATTAGATTACAGCTATGTATCGTAAATGTACAATAATCAACTGTAAACAATCAGATTATTAAGTGAACGATATCCCTATATTCGTTGAGCAATAAATGCTGAAATCCGTGACGAAATACGGGGTCATATTGGTAAACTAATACTCAAGGGATGGGAAAGCTGTCCGAATTTTGATAAGTAATTAGAAATATATTAAATACGTTGACACAAGCTACTAGCAAAATATTAATTATAGTATTTTTCAAATTTTACATGGAGTATTATAGAGGAAACATTTTTTTGGTTTTCATTTGCAAATATGTATTGTCTCAACAGTTTCCATTGCAAATTTTTTGTGGAAGAAAACTAATATTTGACGTATGCAAATTGGTTCTAAAAACGATCAATAGACACCTCTTTGCATAACAATTTTAAAAAATATAAGCATTTAACTTTAAAAAACCAAGTTAAATATTGTCTGTATCGAATTTTTGTTATAAAAATAGTTATTTTTTTTTATCTAAAATCATTCCACTAAGAGAAATTTGGTAATCAGGGACTGCAATGGTGCATTCAATCAGACTTCGATCTCTTGTTTGGATCTGTCGCGCTCCAACGATGGGCGTGCGGAAGCCCCATCTGAATAAATTCAGTAGAAATCGTTTACATTGGAGTATTCGCTGGACATGGAAGAGGGGGTTGGCATAGGGATAGCATAGTGGACAAAATTGGAACTTCTAGACCCATCATATTTGATTGCTTGTATTTTATATTGCGATAATTTTATTTACGCACACAGCGAATAAGCAATATTATACGCATACATGCCCGTGTATGCTGCGTCATACATCGAATGTAAGCATTTGCCCTTCGCGAACCTCCACTATGAGCGTCTCATACGTCCACCGTTTTAGCTCTAGTACTTCAATACACCTTTGAACTGTCTCTCGGCAAAAAAATGGTAGTCCCTGATTAGGAAATTCATCTCAGTATATTTGTTATAAACTAACTTTTTATAGTTCCTAAATATATTACTTGTACTTAAATAAAATAAAAATAAAAAAAAAGTTCAAACTAGCGACGTACCAGATGAACCTCCTTAAGTAAGTCTGCAGTAGCTGAAAAATAGAAATTCTAAACTGCGGAGTTCAAAATACCTGATAGATGACACATAATATGAATATTTTTTATGTTTTTTATCTACCTGAATATTATACTAAATTTCTTTAATAATATAAGAAAAATATAAACATAAAGTTTATAACCTGGAATTTTCGTGCACTAATTTCCAGCACGAAAATTTGCTATAATAGCCTTGCCCTGTGAAACTACGACTTTTATACCTGGGGCGCCAGGCACTCGCCTATCATTGTCAGAGTCTCTTGACTCTTAATTTTGTTGGCTTCACAGTACGAAGATTGCACGGCTAGATCAGCCCCGCAGGACGGTGTAGGAGAGAGAGAGTGGTTCGGGGATATTTAATATGCATACGTTGGGAAGATCACCATTTATTATATTGCATTACTTGTAATTATTATACACTTGTACGTTACACTACTTATTATTTCCGTACTAAACTAAAGATACTGAATTAGTTAGATAGCCCGATTTTCCAAGATAACCAGATAACCCGAGAAAACCAGATAACCCTCGTTATACACGCTAAAACTAGGGTAGATAGCCATATAATATAAACAAGCAGATAACTTCACCAGATAACCAGATAACCCGAGAAAACCAGATAACCCTCGTTATATACGCTAAAACTAGGGTAGATAGCCATATAATATAAACAAGCAGATAACTTCAAAACCGCAATCCCTAAACTATGCGACTCTCTCGCGTCCCATGGCTCGAAAACGGAACTCACACACTGACACACTTATAGTTTCCATACATACACTATAATAATTTGCAATCCAGGTGCGAATACTGCAAACGCAACCTGTCTTCTACGAAAATGCGGTCCTCTCCTAACAGTACTTTTAGCTAAGTAGCATAAATAATAGATAGCCGACACAAATTTCGAGTAATTAGCACAGTCAGCCACGGAAGTAAAGTAATCGCGCACAAAATTTTAACGCAAATTAACCGGTCGAAATAACCATTTATTCCAGACAGCAGAACTAGGAAGGACAACACCATACTCTGTTAAGTCAGACAGCAGAACTCGGAAGAAGAAGAACACCAACCTTTTCACTCTTAGAAGAAATGACTCGAAGTCGATGACCAGGAACACCACACTGGATACTGGATGTAACCGGGATTGCCAAGAGAGAATGCAGAGACGTCCACTCAGGCTCAGTCAGAGCAGAAGAGTGGCTTGAGCTCGCTTATTGGCTGCCGCTACGCGGGCCTGCTGTCTTGCTTGCTCCCGAAACTTACGGCCTCGCGCTCTGCTCTCGGTTTTCTGGCAGCGCGTGCGCGTTAACTTTCAGCTTCCGTAGTCTAACGCTCATAGATAATTATGAGCGGGATACTGATAATTACGGGATTTGAGATAGTTAATAAACCACTGATATCAAGGCCCTTGACTGGAGTGTGCAATTCCCATCTGGAGAGCGAAAAGGCTGCCGTTTAAATTCCCGACGCTCCGCGGATGACTGCATCGTCAGTCCTGCGGCATCGGACCCTAGTGCTGGCAGACTCCGCCATCAACACACGACCGCTGCTTGAACACCCTGTCGAATCGATGTCTGCTATTTTCGCCGCGCCAACCTTGCTCACCATCTCCTCTCGTACCTTCTCGACCTCTGCGGAAGCCGACGACGGCTGTTGTGCTGCTCGACCTTCTCGGGTGACTCTCCATCTCTCACGTCGTTTGCTCGAAACCAAAACAGACACGATTAGCTCATTCTTGCTAACACATACACGCTACCTTGGGACGCTCTGTCCTGACATAGCCCGAGCACGCTTGTCACATGGTGGAATTTCATTATGTTACAAGTTGAATTTTTCATTTTTTAACAATTTAAGGTGTACCCATCCCTGCAAAAGAAATCCATGTGGAAAAATATGATCTTGTTAAAACTTCTCTAAAAATATTTTTATTTAACCTTTTTTCTTATAATATCATGTGGTCTATTTTTGGTAATATTTTCTATTATACATATATTTTATCATAGATTACCATTTCGTTTTTAAAGTTATATCCAAATGTACAAAGTTTTAAAAAATAATTCATTTTAAAAGTCTTTGGAATATGTTTTCCTAACATATATACTAAAATACAAGCAGATGTCAGGCATGAATTTTAAACATTGCTTAAAATTTTTAAAATGCTATAATACACATTATGTTAAATTTAGAACAAAGTATTATACAATGCAAAGTATTATACATGTGTATTCAAGTATTTCTTTGTGTTAGTGTGTGCGCGAGCGCGCGCGTGTGTGTGTGTGTAGGTGAATGTGCGTGTGTGGTTATATTAGATTAGAATAATCATTAAAATTTGCTTTCAGCATTTGCACTTGAAGTATAATCACATTTTTGTCCATTGCACCGGTCATGTTTTAAATTAATTTATGTTTCTCTTATTAATTAATAACGGTTTAAATTATACTTTTTTCTACCACATCTGTATTTAAAAATAAAATATTCATTAGCTAGAATAAAAATTCTGATGTAAATTTCAATTTTTAAATGCGATTAAAATTAAATAATAATAAAAATAATTTAAGTAGAGATTATTTTAAAACTGTTTGGCAATGAATAACGTCAGTTTTTTACTGGATCTTTTCTGCAACGATTTCAATTCTCTTGTTATCACACGAATTTTCATTTTCATTTTTTTTCTTTTTGTGAACTGACAAAACTGTCATTATCGAATTGTTATCTACTTCTGTTTTGTGTGCAACAACGCAATGTATATGAAGTTCGTTGATGCTGTTTACGTGTACTGGGCAGAGTTGACATTTATAATTAAGTTCATTGCTAATTTTATCCACTTTAATATCTATGAAATTCATGTTATTTGGCTTGCTGCAACCATTGTCGTCTAGGGGTATATTAGGACCGTTCTTTTCAGCTATTAATTTAGCAGTTTTTGTATCGCTTTCATCAGATGAATTCTCGCTACTGCTAGTCATGTGATTTGAGATCCTTTCAATCTCCCACTGACCAATATTACTCGCATCTTTGTTACAAAGTTTTTGAGCTATGACCTAAAGAAGAAGTATATGATATAATAAATGAATCAACGTTGTTATATATCTTAATATATAGTTTTTAAATATTTACTTGTAGGCTAGCAAGACTAGTATCACAGTCCGTTGTGTCGATGTCATTAAGATTTATACCAGATCTTTCCACTTCAGCATAAGTTCCGAACGGCAACTTTCGCAAACATTCTAATTTCATAATATGCATTTTACTACGAAGATGTTTAGCTAAATGACCATGTATGCGAAACGCTGATTTGCAATCTGTACACTTAAATGGACGAGGATTACTAGCTGTTGCAGCCCCAAAGGTCGAGGTCATGCTTACCTGGAAGCATTAAAAATATGATATAAAATTGTCTCAATTAATACAAAAATCATATATAAAAATAAATAATTTTTTCGTTAGTATACAATGGTGATGTAATTTAAGTAACAAAGTATAATTATGTTGCATTTTCAAACTGTCTTAAACGTCAAAATTAACGTTTTGAAATATAATGTCAGATGATTAATAAAGTTTATTACCTGTCATTATAAAATTCGTAGCATCATACATAGTCTTATGAAAAATTAATAAAATCAGTAGTACGTAATATTTGATTATATGGTGTTGTAATAAAAAAATAACAGAATTCGATATTAAGACCTTGTAAACTTTAAAGTTAAAGGGACAAACAACTTGAAACGGTCACGGCTCTTTTATGGTCCTGTACAAAATATTTGACTTATTTATGTACTAAAGAGCTATGAGCATTTGCTGACCCGGGTCGTAGTTCTGACAGCAGGTCAAGAGAGAGAGAGAGAGAGAGCAAATTGATTTAAAAGTAATGATTTAATTTTAGGTCAGGTCCGGGATACCAGGTAAGGGGAATATATACTAAAATAACCACATATTATTAATTTTTCTTTTGGTTAATAAACAAAATATATTTAACTGAATGAATTATAAAAGAGATTATTACGTAAATTGCGGTGCTACTTTTGTATTACAAGTAAACCTATGCATTAGGTCTTTATTTATCTGATTGATTAGTGTTTAATATGCTTTATTATGCGGTATTATTATTATCCAATTGGAATACGCCTTTTTACATTTAACATGTAACTTATTTGCAATTCTAAGCGATACGCGTAAATTGCGATATCTTG
The DNA here is from genome assembly GCA_024372645.1 of Trichomalopsis sarcophagae. Lineage (NCBI taxonomy): Eukaryota > Metazoa > Arthropoda > Insecta > Hymenoptera > Pteromalidae > Trichomalopsis > Trichomalopsis sarcophagae. The sequence continues at coordinate 72,753 of QLSS01000362.1, read as the reverse complement.
TGTTTTACATTTAGATACGCCTAAATTGCGTTATCTGTTTTTACATTGAATATGCTGAATTTTGCATATTCTGTTAATTTGTATAAGTTACGCTTAAATTGCGTTATCTTATATTTTATTTTGATTATACAGAGTATGTATCAATATTTCTACTCAATGCTTAAATGCTATTGAGTAGAGGCTAGTCTGCGTAAATTGCAGTAGAGCTAGTGCTTGTACTAGGCCGCGCAGGGTCTTTTATATGCTACGGAGAGAGCGCGGATTAAGCCGCCGGAATTTTGCACACTTTTGCGAATTTCTCACTTATATTAAAATTGGCGGGCAAATCTGCGCACGCTTCGCCGCTGTCGCGTCCCCGCTCGCTCTTTTGCTTTGCGCGTATGTGTATTGTTGGTGAGGGCTGCGTCGCTGCAGTGCTTCTTGCGTAATACTTGTTTTGCTCCTCTCCCACCGCTGCTGGCTACTCTGTGTTGTTGTGTATGTGCCATAGCGGGGTAGCAGAGCATTCATGTTTTTCTGTAGGAATAGTCCAGTGATTTTAGAATTTCGCTATACTATTTTTGTATTCGAGCCGCGAATCGTGTATGGGGCATTGCAAACTAACGAGCTGCACAACAGATTTTGCGCACTACTCGTACATTATTTTTGTGTAATTATAATTTCGTACGCAAAAAATGTGTGAGACGCAATTTTCGACCAATCGAGCTGAATTTTACAAGTTTCCTCTCGCAAAAACTAAATAACAATTTTTTTATCCCAATCCTCTACATTGTTTTAAAATGGGGGTACAAATTGTTCAATTTTTACACGTATTTTTGAATAAAAATGTTGTTGTTACACGATTGTTTCTGATAGACTTTAATCAATTGGGGTGAAAATTTGTGTGAGAACTTCGCTCATAATACTAAGGTGACAAATTTATTTTATCTTGCACGCTTTGATCTTGCACGTATACGCAAAGTGTAGTCACCTCTAAAAATCGCTAAAAACAGTTTTTTGACTCTAACTCGAATTCTAAGCATTCTATAAAAAAAAGTTAAACTAAAAAGTTGTAGATCTTTGAAAAATACAACTTTTTCTCCGCAACATCAAATCATGAAAATGCTCATAACTTAAGTTTATAGTCCGAAATCGATTTATCACAACTTAAAAAGCAATTATTTGCCATAAAACTTTGCGGTTTTACGTTTTGCATGAAAATGTTAAATATTAAAGTTGTAGATATTCTCAAAATACAACTTATTACCGTGGCAAACCTTTTTTTTCAAACACTTCATGACATACAACAATTCTAGAAGCAATCTGTATGACTATCTGAAAACCTGCAGAGGTCAATGGAATTACCTGTTCGCGTCTGGTTACAACGAAGAAAAATGTTAAGGGACGCAATTTTCTTTTTTGATTTATTTAACATATTAGTTCCTTCTTGAAAAAATCTTGCATTATAAAATTCTTTAATGTTCATTGTTATAATAGGCAAATTAAAATCACTTAACGTCAAACCGTTTGCTTGCATTACTTCTTCAATTGCATTTAATGCTATATTTTCACTTGCACATTCTTCATACTTAGAATGATAAAAATATCTCTTATATTTTTCAAAAATACCGATAAAAGCAAAAAATTCACATAATACTATTATAAACATTTATACCATTCTTCATCTTTATTGACAAGCTGTTTTGCTATAGCAACTTCATAAAATGTAGAATATAAAACTCCGTTAACAGTACGCAAATCTTCAAATGAGGTTGGCCCTTTAACATGTAAAAGTAATAATATGATAAAGTATCGTTCTTTCGGATTTACTAAATACATTCTGATTAATATTGGTAATTTTTTCCTTTTGTTCCATGTTTTTATATTTTCGTCAAATGTGTAATTTATTGGTATATCAATAAACAAATAATTTCTTGCATCAAAATTAGTTTGATTCAATTTTAAAAAATGCGGTTAATGTCGTTTCTATTATTTTATTTTAATTTTTTTTCCTCTTCTTTTTCAAAATATACTATATCGTTGATCTTTATCGTGAATAGCTAATCTTTTTATAATATATGAAATTTCGTGTAAAGAATATTCTAATAATCACTGCATAGCTTCAAGAGGACTTGTATTAAGATACTGATTAATTTCATCATATTTGTATTCATATTCTTCCTTACTTATAGTTTGAATTTTATTGTTATTATCTTCTTTAAAATTAATATCTTACTAGCAGGGTCACCTCGCTCCTAACGTTCTCGGATGATTAGGTATACGAATTTATAGCTCTAAAGAAAATTAAGAAGTAATAAGATTATAATAGTACAAAAAATTAATGGACACAAAAAAAAAGAGTTTATAGCATGCTAACCTCAAAATACCAACTTTATTGTCGATTTTGAGGTTGTCGTGCTATAAAATATCGTATGAGAGTGTTGTGGGAGGTATTTTTCTACCTTGCTCGATTTTCGAACTCGCTTCGCTCGTACGAAAAACCTCGAGCAAGGTAGAAAACCATCTCCCACAACAGTGTCAAAATATACTATTAGACGTCAATTATAAGTAGGATGTACTTTGTAAATGCGGAGGATCGTGAAAAATTTTTTTTAAATTATTATTATTACATGTACAAATCGCTCAATCTTATAAAGAATGAAAAACATTGGAAAATGTTACATACGCAACATGTCGTGAAGTAGTGGTAGCTAGAAAATTCATAACCACCGATGAAGAATGGGACAATTGCTTGGAATATGCAATCAAGGTTGGATTTCCTAAAGTTTTGTGTAACCTGTTTGGTTATGTATGCGTATTTCATCAACTAGTAAATGTTAAAGAATTATTTGAAAAAATATGAAGCATATTTCTACAGTCCATGTTAACTTGAAAAATAAGTGAAAACATCTCACTGACACATATCAATTCTATTTTAAAAGTCACGGGTACACACTGACTGATTTCAACTTACCTCAATTTAGTGAGGATGTTGAGGAAACCAATTATGAAGAATTTTATGTGACAAATGAAATTAAAAATGATTCATTATACAATATAAGCTCTTCAATGAATAAACAACGTGAAATTTTCGATGTAGTAATAAATAGTGCAATTAATAAAGCTAATCAAGTAAAGTATTTCTTTATTGATGGACCTAGAGGTAGTGGGAAAAGCTACTTACTAAATACAATTATCACTCATTTGAATAAAGAAAAAATAAGTGTTTTACCTGTAGCATGGACTGGTATATTAGCAAATTTATTAATAAATGAAAAAACTTCACATGTAATTTTGCTTCCATCTGAGAAGAAGCTTGTAATAGTAAAATTTTCAGTTTCGCTAGAACTTTGTAGAAACACATTTGGAGGTGTTTGGAGTACGTATCATGCGTTTTTAGGAAATGTCAGTGCTGATGGCTGATGGATGTGTGTGTATGTGCGTATACCGTCATAATTCTGAAACCACGCGATCAATTGTAATAAAATTTGGCATGCATATATGTTTTCTGATTCTGAATTTAGGAAACATTTTTTTTATGATTCTGACCATTTTATGGCCATATTGTAGCCATTTTTTTATTTTTGAAAAAATATTTTTACTTATTTCTTTATAATATGATCTATATAATATATTCAACAATAGTGTATCTAAAAAACATAAAATTGCCTACTTTTTCCGGCAAAATTTCAAGATTGACCGCTCCGTTCAATTTTTATGATAAAAAAGGTGATTAAAAAAAAAATTAATATCTCCAAAACTAAATCGTCAAACTTTTTGAAAAAATTTAAAAAAAGGGTTTTCTATGTCATACAATTACGTGAATTAAAATGTTTTAATTAAGTTGAAATTTTAGGAAAATGTTGATCATTTTACCACCTCGGCTAAGTTGTTCTTACAGCTTGTAAAACTATTTAGTTTTAAGACAATTCATGATTTTATGAGGTTATAAGGACCCTACGGTATCTAAAATATTAAGGTTTAAATTTTTTCATGAAAATTATATGATCTGCTCCTTATGTAAAATAATTAGGTTTGAAAGTATTTTAAAAGTTATTTATATATTATATATTTAAACAATATTTTATCTATCTGAACTATATATTTTGTTGGGGGAAGCTACGTGCCGAAGAATTGGCAGCAGTTTCAAATTACCATCAAATATAAAGATTCAATGTGCAACATTACTCCCACTTCAATATATAGAAAAATCTGGAAATTATTAAAGCCAGCCGCCGGGACCTCGGAAGCAGCACACACCCTCGTCGCTACAGCGCAGTAAGCCCTGCGAGCACCAGGTACTCCCGAAAATCTCTACGCGCGCGACCCGCGAGTCGCTTACATCTTTGGCACAGTCGTGCGCGAGTCACGAGACGCAAGCAGCGAGTCGCTTTCATTTTTTTGCTTGACGCTCATCTGCGAGACCTAGTGCGTAGCACGGTCGTCGTCGCGGAGCTACTGGGCACATTTTTCTCGTACATCCTCTCGTGCGTGCTCGCCGCCTCCCGACGCGCGCCGCGATCGTGGCCGCTAGAGCCCCACGCAAGATGCTGTCTCGCTGCGGCGTGGCCTCGACGAGATCACCGCGATACCACAGCAGCAGGCCGTCATGCTGCAGACCATCGCAACACCTCTCACAGCCAACCAACAGCTTCAACAGCAGCAGATCTAGCAACAACAGCAGTCGCGCTGCCGCACGAGAGCTCACTCGTCCTCCCACGCCAACGCAACGCCGCAGATGCTTTCATTCCACGTCTCACGTTGGGCCTCTACTAAAATACGATTATACGCCAAAAAAATTCAGATACAATAATGTAAATATTTTATTTTATAATTATAAATTCGAGAAGCCAATATAGAAGTAAATAGTGTTGCAGCGCTGCAGGTTCAAATGCTTCTTAAACTCGCCTTGGTGGCGTTACTGTGCCACTTGATAAACATCGTGAAAATTGGTTTCAGTGCTCAGTCTGCTCTGACCTTTGGAAGCGATAAGATCGTCAAAACATAGATATTTTAATCGATGAAATTTTTTAAAATATTCTAATATAGTTTTTCACTAGAAGTATTTTAGTATCAGAAGCCGACTAAACGTTCGGAAGGCTGTGTCGGTTATATTTATTTAAATATTGTCCTCTTGTTTATCAATGCCATCTACGCATGCGCGACCATATGTAAAAATAGCGTGAAAAATTGGTTTCAGTGCTCATTCTGCTATGACCTTTGGAAGCGGTATTTTTAAAATGTATATAAATACCCAAGATACCGGTTTTGTTGCTAAGTCTTTTCTGAACCTTTAAAGCGGTAATTTCATTAAACTTTTAAGCATAATTTATTTGTATTTTTCTAATATGGTTTTTTATTTACAGGATAATCCAAGCCGCATTGTAGTACCATAGTCGACTAAACGTTGGGAAGATTGTGCAGACAAGTTATTTAAAAATTATCCTGCTACTTATACATACAATTCAGACAGTCTACAAAATTTTTTGAAAATTTGTAGTTGAAAATTATTTAGCGTTTTGTATATATCATTTTTTATTAAAATTTTTTAACTACAACCTTGTTATCTTATGTTGACTTTATGGGTTTCAATCGAGGGGCGCTGTTCACTTCGGCGACCTGTGAGTTGGATCTGAAATCGCTACCGTTAATTCGATGCTATTGCACAATATTAATTAAAAGATGAGTTAAATGATATACGAATTACAAAATCGGTTGCTGTAATTTATAAAGAATGATGATCACGAAAAACCAGAGAACCGAAGAGAATGCCAAAATGGCAAGCCCAGATCTCAACTTTTCTTTATTCGTACAAAAATAATAATTTACTCTTTATTAGTCGGTTCTGATGGTATGGACTTTAGAGCAAACATCTATATTAAATAGTAATAAATCCTCCAAAGTGTATTTATGAAATATACATATTTAAAACGTGTATATACATATACGATCGTCCTCGAAATACAACCGAAAAAGCGTCAGCGAGCGAGGCATGTAGATGATAGTAACTTATTACAATAAACCACTTTTGAAATATCAATTTTTATATTTACAAAAATTAAAAAAAAAACTAAGTTTATGTTATGGAAAAGATGCATGGACATCGGGATGATAACACCCAAACTGGGCGGCTAAGCTTAAAAATTCTTATTATTAACAACTTTATTTAACAACAAAAAATAAAAATGATTATTTACAGTAGACCATATGGGAATCATGTGGTATTTATGTGGTTTTCATTTAGTTCCCACGTGGTTAACAGTGGCATAATTAGCATTGTCAAATTATTTCACACATAGCTTGTGGTGACCATGTAAAAATCATGTGGGAACCATGTGAGAATCGCGTGCTTCCTTATGGGAACCCACAGCAAAATCACACCTGGTTCCTACATGTTTCCCATGTGGATCCCATGTGGTAACCACATTACAACCACGTACAAACCACATGATTACCACATGAGAACCATGTGTGACTTTTCACGTGGGCGTGCAACCATCTCTCAAAAATAGCGATAGAGAGTCTAATTAAAATCAGTGCGCGCAACGAAACAGTGCGAGTTCGAAAGATTTTTCCGGCGGTTACTGGAGGCTGTTCTCTTAAAACAGATCGCAAAGGTAGCCAAGTACCGACGGCGCTCAGCTTCGCCTCTGAAGTTTTGTCCTCGTCCGTGCTTATGAGAGCGAAATAACCCGTAGAGTTACTGTCCGGCGACAGCTCTCAATAGCTTAGGACATAACAACAGGGTATACAGGATGAGAGACAAATAATTTGAATCCTGATATCTTTTAAACTAAACGGTTTTATAAGCTGCAAAAATATCAAATTAATGTGTATCCAATTTCGCCAAAGATGAAATTATATGAAGTGTCCAGCTGATGTAGTTAAAATCGCAACAAGCCCATGCACCTGACGATATACTGCATATTTGACGCCATTAGATGGACACTTTTTCCTCATCAAATATAAAGCTGTTTTTTTCCTTTAACAAATCAAGTAAGCTCTTATTTTAACGAATTTTAACTATTTTAGTATCAGTTTATCAACCGCACATTTTTCACTTCTTTACTCAAAGAGCTGGAGTACAATCCCCCAGTCTTAAGCCAGCTGGACATGTTTTTTTTTTTGTTTATTTACTTCATAGAAACGAATAAACAACATTTCAGCTTTTGCAGTATTAGTTATTTCTTATTGTTCTTTTACGAGCGTGAGAGGCTGCAGCGGCTACACCCACCGAAAGTCACTAGCTGGAGGTCCATTAACTTATTTACGGTACCAAGTAAAGCATTGAAAAAAATGTTCAGTGTCATAGACGCATACATCTGCAACGCGAGTAGCAAGACGAGTCAACGATAATCGTCCGCCCAGCGGTACTATGATCAATAGCATGCACTTCCATCGTAGACGTTAGCTCCGTGTTTGAAGCAAAGGCCCCTTGCTTTTGGGTCAGCAACATCTAGTCCTGTCATCTACTTTTTCGCTTTTGGATTGTCTCTTTTCTTTTCGTTACATCAGACAATACTTTTTTAGTTGTCAAAAAATGTCACTGGCTCCCGGAGTTTCAGACTAGGATTATGAGACTAAAACGACTTTTTTATTACAATTTGGCACAAATACGCATCTCGAACAATAGTTGTTTGTAAAGAATTCATAAACAACAATGTAGAATTGTTAAATTATTTGTATACATAGTAAAAAGGGGATGGATGGTTTTTTAATTATCTTTCTCCCTAGGTCTGACGCAGCGGCAGGGTGCGAAGAGGGTCCAGTCTGCATTTTAATTTCGATAAGAATGACTCAAAATTGATTGTTATTATTTATTGGTTCTTTAAAACCAATTATTGTTAACATAGTGCTTTTTATTGAATTTTGAAGAATATAACTCATTAGGATCTCATAATCACAGTTTAACGCAGCGGCTGACTTATCGATGAAGAGGATAAAACATCGCTAAAAGTAAAACGCTTTGCTTTTCACATAAGGCACTCGCCGATATTTAAAGGTTCTACGATGAATACACACATACACATGCACATACATACTCACACGCGCGCGCGCATATACACACACACGCATACATGCAGATATTCAAATATTATTGATAAACTGTAATGGGATAAGACTAGACGATGAAAGAAGACGGGTGCGATTGAACGTACGTACTCTAAAAAATTCTACCGCTAGATGTGCCACTTTTGCTGGGACGCCCGAATATTTATGTAGTTTATGATTCGGATCGTTTGTTCAATTTTAATATTGAAATTTTAATATTGATTTACACTCTATATTTAAATAGTATTTTAGATTTTAGTTTGTTTTGACTTTTCAATTTTAAATTGTGAATTGTATTTCATAATTATTGGTGCATACTAATATTGTTGAATAGTTATTATTTTTTTCTTATTATTAGTGATATATGTGCAAGTATGATTACAATTTGTTAAATTGCACAAGTGTTCCATGTATATGTATACTGCTTTCAATAAAGTACTTCAATGGAATTATTAGATAAGTAATTTATTATAAATTGAAACAAAAATTATTGCTTAAAACTTTTTCTATTAAGCATTTACTTTGTGTAATTTATTTTATAGTAACAGGTTCTTCAATGTTTATAATGTTTGTAGTAGATGAATTATTCTACCAGCCTCTTGACTGGTAAAGTATATTATTTTTCATTTATTAAAATTATAGTTTATCTTGTACATAAATGATTTTGTTGCATTCTATTACAAAGTATAATATGTCATTAATATTTTATTATAGTCAAAAATTGCATAAAAATTTGTTTACGGTTAAAATTATGATTAAAAAATTGTTCTTATTTTAATTTTTATTATTATTATTATTATTATTTCCATGAAATAATGATTGTTATTTATGATGGTTATAATTTACTATGTATAATCTAGTTACAATTTAATTAATGTATTCAATGCATAAGTTACAATTTAGTAAAAGTATCTTGTTCAATATTATATGCGGTTTATATGCGGTAGTTGTATATGTACGTTACACACATCTAGACATACATAAGTATTTAGTGGACGCAAGAGTATATTAAAAAATTCATCAATTCAAGATTTCAAGTAACATACAAATATTAAATGTATATATATATATATATATATATATATATATATATATATATGGGACGTTCTTTGTCAACCGGAACACCTCTATACCCAAAATTCCTTTAGACCTAAAAATATTTAAAAATATGGAAAATTTAAAATTTTTTATGTACTTTCCATTAGAGCTTGACCTTTTTTGAAATTTCGTTTGCAGACAGAACAGCACGTCCCCTAACCTTAAAAAAAATACCACTTTACGCAATGATCAGGCTCTCAGAAATCACAGGGGCTCAGAAAAATTCCAGGCAACGACTAATTTCATGTAATTTTTGCTGCTGAACACGAATCCGGCGGTATATTTTACCGATACTTCAAGCATTCGCCCCTAACCTCAAAAAACACCCCCGAAATAGCAGTTTTGCGCATTTGAGAGCTTTGTCCTGTGATGGAAGAGAGGAAAATTATTGACAGACAGTATTTTTATGTATTTTAGCTGCTGAACACGAATCCGGCGGTATTTTTTACCGATACCTCAAGCGTTCGCCCTTAACCTCAAAAAACACCCCCAAAATTGCAGTTTCGCGCATTTGAGAGCTTTGTCCTGTGATGGACGCGAGGAAAATTTAGTCCAGGCGTTGTGCAGAATATTGTATATTCAGTATATATAGTAAGTGTAAGTGCAAACAGTTTATTCAAGAAAGTATGAAGTTTAATATAAGATTTTTTAAAGAAATTTAGGCTTATTGTTGTGCAGAATATCATATATTCAGTATATGTAGTCAGTTTAAGTGAAAAAAGTTAATTCAATCAAGTATGACATGTAATATAAGGTTTATAATATAGTGAGTTAGAGTGAAGAAAGTATGAAGTGATATATAAAGTTATTTTGATAATTTAGTCTTGGCATTGTGTAGAATATTGTATATTCAGTATATATAGTGAGTTTGAATGCAAAAAGTTCGTTTGAGAAGGTTTGAAGTTTAATATAAGGTCACTTCGTATAAAAATTAGTAAAAGTATGCATACATGGCGGTGAGTATGATATTTCCTCGTATTTACTTATGATTCAAGGTTACGCAGAGGGATAAAATATCAAATATACGTATATATACATATACATGTGCTCAGTGATGGCTTAGAATATAGTATATTAAACATATATAGTCATTGTACAAGTATTTCATAGAGGCATGTGTGAAAAGTTTAGTTTTTCAAGAATTTAGTATGGGTATAGTGAAGAAATGTCAGTTTCTACCTTTATTGGTCTATAAAAGTATGTCAAAAAGATGCATATACATGGTGATCATGTAGAATATAGTATATGTAATATACATCATGAATTTGAATTAAAAAAGTTGTTTTGAACAAGTATGTTGTGTAATATAAGGTCACTTTTTATGAACAACAGGTCCTGCGCACGGACGGAAAGTCACTTTTTGGAGAATGAGGCTTCGCTACTAGAAAGACTTTTTTCAATTGGGTATTTAGGCTTTTTAAATACAGTTAATTTGTTTAGAATTTAATTTTCTACAAAATAGCCAGAATATTTTTATGAAAAAACCTTTTGTAAAAAATAGCTCAGAAAGAAATGAAATAAAAAAAAAACACATTTTTGGTCCAATCCAATAGGCTTTCGCCCTGGGTATAAGACGTTTCTTCGAAACTCTTGATACGGGGCGAGTGACTAAAAACATGTCTGATTCCTTTTATACTTTCTATGAAAATAATTCAACAATTCTACATTATTATTCATCTTATTATACATTATATATTAATTTCCTCAGACCAATTATTGCAAACAAAGCGCATTTTTACCGAATTTTGAAGAATTTAAGTCGGTAAAAACTCATGATTGCAGTTTGTCGTAGTGACTGACCTAGGGAGAAAAAAAAACCATTAACTTTATTATTTTACTATTGTTAAAACTGCTTAAAAAATTGATTAATTGCTGATATCTAAAAAGCACATGGGAATTTATCATTGTTATTTATTGCGTAAATCGAGTACGTTAAAGATATTTTCAGTTTAAGTAATTAACTGAGAACGTGACTCAAACGTCCTCTTTTCAAAGTTTATAAAAATTTACGAATACTGCAGTGTCAAAATATAATTTAGAAGATGATATTGTTATAATATAGAGTAAATATTATAATCTTATTAATATATATCGCCAAGTTCAACCAAGTTCAATATGTAATGGACTATAGTGCACGACAGAATGAGTGAGCGGACGTAATATTCACTGAGGCTACTGCCGACTACTGGGTTCTCAAGCCAGACTTATAATATTACAATATATTATTATTATCTAACCTCAGTCTTATTATTTATTTCACCACTCCAACAGATACAGTGTAACAGGCAATTCAGTTAACGAAAAATTTACGGATACTACAGTGTCGAAATATAATTTAGAAGAATATCCAGTGTAACACGCAACGCTCGAAAATGTTTTTTTCACACTGGGCGAAAGCCTTATAATAGTCATAGATAATCGGAAAATAGTGTTTTTAGAAAATGTTTGTGTGCGTGTGTGCGCGCGTTCGTTCATATACGCCTGGATTTTAGTGTGAAATGCTCACTTTGTTTCGCATTTTAATATATTGAAAACAAGTAAGGTTAGTTATTATAAGCAAATCACTCGATACCCTTCCCACTAGAATGCAGCGTATAATAAAATAATGAAATAGATAAGAACAAGGAACGACAACGTAAGGCAAAGTAAGAATAAAAACAAAATTAAATTCGAATGTTGACAAATAAAATCAGTTAAGAAATCAATAATAATAGTAGACTCATATAAGATATATAGAATAATGTAAAGTTGTACACATTGCGGTTCTACAGCAGAGGTACAAGATTAAGCGAGGCACACCAATATGTGTGCCTAGCTTAATCTATTGTGCCGTATAAATGCCGTTAAAATTTTAAGCATGGCGTCGTCGTCGTCGTCGTCGTACGAGCAGCAATACTACGATGTCTCGCACGAGGCTGGTTACGCGGGTGCGCGCAATCTCGTGCGTGTAAATCGAAAAGGGGTAAAAAAAAGGTTTGTAAAAAAAAAGAATATTTAGCGCGGCTGACACGCGGGAGAATGAACGTATATACGAGTGGCTTAGTAATCAAGACGCCTATACCTCTTCACAGACCCGTTAAGCGTAAATTTCCGCGATTAAGTTACAACGTGAGCAACATTGACGACGTATGGGAGTGCGATTTGCTTTAATTAACCCCGATCAAAGAGCACAACGACGGATACTGTTAACTATTCGTAGTGGTGGATGTATTTAGAAAACACGCGTGGCTGGAGCCTTTACGCGATAAAACTACAGCCAACGTCACCGCAGCCTTCGGACGAATACTCGAGCGCAGCAATGGTCGTGTCCCGATACTCTTACAATCCGACAAGGGTAAGGAGTTTGTAGGCTCGACGTTTCAGGAATTTTTGAAAAAACGCGACATCAAATTCCGTACAGCTCTAAACCCCGATATCACAGCGGCTGTGGTGGGAAGAATAAACCGTACTATACGCGAACGAATGTAGCGATACTTTTCGCACAATAACACGTAACGTTACATCGACGTGGTGCAGAAAATCATACGCAACACAGCGGTACAAAGATGCGCCGCTGTGAAGTGAGCATCTAAAATGCTGCGAAAGCGCGCGAAAATTTAGCGAAAAGAGCTCGTCTGCAATCGACTTACAAGAATCGCGAAAATATCGCGCCCGGATCTTACGTACGCATTAGTCGCACGAAAAATACTTTCGAGAAGGGATACGAAAAAAATTTTAGCGAGGAAGTTTCCAAGATTACGCGCATATCCTACAGACAGCAGTTACCAACGTTTATCCTGGAAGATTTGAACGGCAAGGAGATTGACGGCTTTTTCTATCTCGAGGAGCTCGCTAACGTCGGCACGAAACGCATGTCGGACGCTGCTGAGCAATTCAAAATAGAACGCGTAATTCGTACAAAGGGTCGTGGCTCGAAGAAGCAGCTACTCGTTAAGTAGGCTGGCTATCCGGACAAATTCAACTCATGGATAAAAGCCTCTGAAGTACAAAAAATTTGAAAATGGATTAGAACGATTTTTACCTAGTTCTGCCTAGCAACAGCAGTATGACGTACTACAACGAAAATGCCACCAGCTGCTTTACAACGCACCTCTCGCGCGAGTTTAGACTCAGCGGGAATTGGTCCGTTGTGCTCGTCGAAATTCACGTACCGAGCACTGTCACGCACATTCAAGAATCGGACGCCTTTTACACGTTTAAAAAGTCGGAAAAGGCAACGCAGAAACCGCATTCTTTTCCACACGTTATTTACGACAAGATCGAGCAACTAGCCAACGAAATAAATAAATCAGCCGCCTTTCACGATCATCTGCGTCTCGAAGTTGCACCCTTTCAAAAGGGCTACTACATGCTACAGCGCAAATGTGCCTGCGATTATCAGCTCCAGACAACGTTTAACGAAAAAATTTGCCGTAATTTCGGTTTCGGAGATTCCGAGACTCTTTGAAAAAACGGCACTTTTGTCACATCATCAATGGGCAGTGTAGTCGCGCTAGGAAACAGACCAGCATCGCTTTCCCGAGCTATTCCCGATCAGCTCTACGTGTACACGGATGTATGCGAGTCACACACTGTAGGCGACACTCAAGCTGCTCTACTGCGTATAGTTTCCGTGGATAGTGCAAAGTACAAATTCGGCAGTAATATCGTGAGATATTTTGCACCTGCTCATTATATTCCGTTTTTACATCACAGTTTTCACTCGATTGTTATAGATATAAGGAATCAGCACGGAGTGCGAATACCATTCAAATATGGAACGCTGACGGTTACGCTTTACTTTAAACGTAATCTGTAGAGAGAGAAAGAGAGAGAGAGAGAGAGAGAGAGAGAGAGAGAGAGAGAGAGAGAGA
>QLSS01000362.1:42361-58761 GCA_024372645.1 Trichomalopsis sarcophagae | reverse complement strand
AGAGAGAGAGAGAGAGAGAGAGAGAGAGAGAGAGAGAGAGAGAGAGAGAGAGAGAGAGAGAGAGAGAGAGAGAGAGAGGTTATATATAAACTATAGAGGATCACATGTTCCATTCATTTAAGCTACTGACTTAGTTGAGCAACTAAGATAAAGCCATTTTAGTCATAAAATAATTACGGGGGATCCGAATACTAATCTGCTTTAGTCAGCGAACACGAAATTTTTGCAAGGCCTGTCCAGTAACTTTGTACTAAAAACTGTTAATCACTGTGCGAAACATCATCACACAGATAAGTCTCACACGGGGATTAACTATATTCTCGTCGACTACAACGTGTAAGGGTCTCGATACACTTACCCGCGAGAGAGACTCGTGCAAAAAAAAATTTCTTATAGGAGTATATAAAAAGAGGTCTAGCGCCCAACCAATCAGAGAGCAGCAGTAGCGGTGGACTGGAGAGGGAAACGGCGGCACCGGCTCGGCGCAGGAGAGCCTCACAGCATTAAAGGCGCGTCGCTCAGCTCCTCAGCCTCACTCGCTCGACTAAGCTTAAACGGTAAGGAGCACTAAGACTCTTAGTAGACTTCAGTCAGAGCATCTTTTTGTGCGCAAGTTAAGGCGATAATGTAATATCTGGAACGAGTGCGAACAAATTGATTACTACTCTCTCCAGAGAAGGAACTACATGGTTTCGACTCGAAAGAACTTAACTCTAATTTAGCGGGGAAGTCTCTGGAAATGAGTGTAAAGAGGATATAAATGACATCATGAGTTTTACATCGGAGAAAGGCTTCGTTTTTAGGGAGGTGACTCTTTCGGAAGTGGTTTTCGCTTTCTCCTACTCTTTTACTTAGTCAGTAGGGGCTAATGACATCCCTCACGGAGTGATAGCGAAAGCCCTGCCAAACATTGATCGAGTACACAGTTACACAAAATCATCATACAAACATATGGTACCAATAAAAAACCGTTGCCAACCTTTGGACTTAGCTTTTGCTTAATTGGCTTTTTATTATTGTTTTAATATACATACAGTATTTAAATTTTGTATTACGTTTGAATTTAAAATAAATGCAGTTATGCAGCAATGGCCAGAATGGTTTTAGAAGTATAAATATACAAAAAATCACACACACACTTGCAGCAACAAACAGTATATATTCCGTATATTGTCATTATAAATCAGTATTTCACATAATTTAGATATTCAATGTAAAAAATTACTATTCTGGTTCTGGTTTCCATTTTTAAGACTGCAACAGGTCATACGCGCATACGTATTACGTCATGAAAAAGAGAAATAGATGTTTTTTAATTAAAACAAATTTTTTATTTATAGTTGTAGTATGATGCATTTCATTTTATTCAATGTATTTACTTCAGGAGTTTTTCCCATTTTTCAAAGGTGCTCAAGCAACGTCACAAGGCAAATATAATACTTCAGGTCACTTTTCTATCGAATTTTTGTTTTGTCCTCAATTGTTGTTTATAGTAAACAACATGATGTCAATTTATTATTGCTTTATGCTGATAAGCTGGAAAGTTCAAACTTAAAAATAATACGACATGGACTAAAAACAGGCATGCTCGCCACTTCAGTCGAGTAATATACAGGTATTAAACTAGTAAGTTAATGGAATTAAAGAAGTTTCCATTGAATTGCAATGAATCAAAAGTAAGTTTATTATATTGTTCATAGGTAACAACAGTGTTTGATAAACAACTCCAAATTTTTTCTGAATTTTTATCACACATTTTATGCTTAAAAGCCGTATTTTAAGATCGCGCAGTGTTTCACAACAAAATTTGAGAAAAAAAACCTCGTTTGAGATAGGGCGTTCTCAAAGCAGCAGCCGTAATTTAAGCCACCGTCAAGATAGGGATTTCTTTTACTTAACCGTCGTTATACTCACACACACGCACACATCCATACAGACATTTTTTTTAAACACTTGATTCGTACTCCAAATACTTCAGAATGGATTTTTAACCTGTTTCTGATCAAGTCGAAAATTTTACTTTTGCAAAGCTTCCTCTAGAACAAAGCAATAAGAAAAGATGATATTTACCTTATTATGGTGAAGGGTAGACCTTTCATGTTTCGTAAGATGACCTTTCGTACGAAAAGATGTACCGCAGCTTTCGCATCTAAAAGGACGCTCAAAATAATGTATGTTAATGTGAAGTCTAAGTTGGCTGGGTTTATTGAATACTTTATTACAGATACTACAAACATTGCGCGTGTCCTCGGTCATACTGAAATCAAATATGATAGTTGTTAGCACATGATAATTTTATTCAAAGTAAAACTACGTTTGCATAACTAACCTTATATAATTGATTGCATTTTTTGTAGATGATGGTTCTAAGATTTCTAATCCTTTGGACATCACAGATGAAGGAACATTTGAAGATAACTCCAAATTAAGTTCAGTTTTAGTAACAACAATACTTTTCTCAATAAATTGTACTTGCTGTTTCTTAATGCTGCTGTCTGTGATAGGAAGATCAGGAGTTTCGTTATAAAGATAGTTATTGGATTGAAGTTTGCTTTGTATGAATGGTAATCGTTGTGTCAGTTCTATATGATTTAAAGTTTCAGAAACATGCTCGGACTTCTTTGAAGGTGGCATAGAAGTTACTTTCTTATATTCTAACGACGACACCATCGATTCTGTAAGCAAACTACTATTTTTGTCCCTATTAATAATATTTATACGACAATGCTGTTTTAATTTGCTATCCATCAAATGTCGCTCTGTTAAATATGCCTGCAACATTCGACCCTCAGTTAAATCTGTCGGCCAATTATGTTCTTGCATTGGTAATCGTTCCATAGTTTGCACTATGGATTGCAATAATGCTGAACCAGAAACTTTGCTAAGTATGTTATTTGAGTTTTTGTATTGCGTTGATTTTTCTACACTTTGTGCTAATAGAACTTCCGATGGTAATTTGATCTGTGATGTTATTTCTTTCTGTATTTTCATTTCGATCTGTTTCGTTGTAAGATCCATTGGCTTAGCCAAATTAGATTCATCTGAACCTTTACACGTACGAATAACACTTATTCTAGAGTAAGCTTCGGGTATATGATCGGTGGTTTCAATATCAACTCGATCTTCTCCAAAGATTTGATTATAAGGATAGGTAGCAGGACGAGCAGTTGATAATAAGCCAGATAGTTGTGGTATTGCAAGCTGTAATAAACTTTTAGCAGCTTCATGCTCCTCACAACCAGATTCATCACTTTCAATTTCTGCTTCATGCTCACTGTCTTCTTCGGATGAAGATATTTCATCGATATTAACTCCAGCAAAAGTTACTTGACTTAAAGCATCCTTATTGATATTACTTTCTTTGACATTTGTTGGCACTGGTAATATCTTCAGATCTATACATTTTTTATAATGAGTCTTAGATTTCATGTGCTTGGTTAAATTCCCCTTGGTTTTAAAACTGAAATTCAAATAAAAAAATAATAAGTATATATTTTCATATATGTTTATGTATTAGTTAAATACACGAATACGACACACACTAAATAAAAACGTGCGCTTTGCTCATGATTCATGTATTTGATTGACATTATAATGTAATATTATTACATTATAATACATGATATTATATTGTAATATTATTACATTATATTGTCATTTCATCATAATAAGCACAATATAATTTTACTTCAATTTATAAAATACAATTTTCTAGTCGTAGTGAACATTTCCATAAGTAAAATGATCAATTTATTACTTAGTTGCCCTTTTTATTCACTGATACTTGGCAAAAGGTTTTACCAATGTAAAAGTAACGGTTGGTGAATTCCGTATCCTTAATTTTTATCTCTGTTATAAGTCATGTTGAGATATTTTTGGTGCCGATACACTAATATCAACGATAAATAAGATTGCAAAATATAAACAATTTTATTTAAGATTCTTAAGAAAATATAATCTCAGAGGTATACTTTTCTTTTTCCAATATTCGTTGGCTAAAGAAATATGTAGCAAAATAAGCGATATTATTGGCAAACTTATATACGAACGGACGAGCAAACCTTTGAAAAATGGCTAACCAGGAGTAAATAATAACCCAAGGACGAATTAAGCGATTTGAAGTCAGAAACTCATACAAGCAAATTGTGCGAGAAATAGATAAAACATAAGAAATTTTTTTAAAATCTACGTCTACAATATATTACAATAATAAAATAAGCAATTTTGTAAAAATTCACCAGAACTAGTGAATCATTTCAAAACAATAATTATTTCATGATAGATATGTGGCAAAAATATAAATACATGATACTACCGAAAAAAAAATTAGATTAAGTAAACTTTCTAAATTAAAATACAGAAAGTGAAACATTTCACATGAATCAGCTATATATACATATAGATATAAAATTATATTTTTGCACACCTTGAGTAAAAACGCAACATTCTCTCCCGGCGCCGAAAATATACTAATATTTATGTCATTTTATTTAGTAGTTTATTACTAATAATGTATATGTATGCTTTTTTCAAATTATTTGTTTGTGAACATGGAATGACGAATGCTTAATTATTAATGCAAATCACAAGATGTAATATACAGATTTGGTTCAAATGATAGGGATGCTGAGAATAATTATTTGTGCAGATATGGTCTTTTTTTTTAAAGCTATGCATTTGTAAATGTGAAATAACGAATGCTGCATGTATGTGTGAATATCACAAGATATAATCTGCAGATTTAGTCTAAATGAAAGGGATGTTAAGAATAATTAGTCGTGCAAATATAATCTTTTTTTTTTGAAAGCTACGTGTTTGTGAACATAAAATGACGAGTGCTGTATATATTTTTGCATATCACAAGATTTAATTTAATTTAATCTACAGATTCGATCTGAATAATAGGAATGCGTATTTTTGCAAATAATTATTTTTGCAAATGTGATCTTTTATTTAAAGCTGTGCGTTTATGAATATGAAATGATAAAAATGTTAACGTATAAATTTTCTTTATGTAAAGTGCACTCACATGGGTTTTTTAGTAAAGAAAAATAACTTAATATTAAATAATATAAATTTCTTTAAATAAACCATAATTTATAATCAAATAGATGTTTAAAAAAAACATTACAATCAATTATATACTTTGAATACGTATTATATTATTCATTATAATATCTAAATAATATGTTATAAAAATTCGTAGTTATATATTGGGTTGGGAAAAAAAATAATTTCAGTTTTTTTTTTCAACTTTTTAAGGTAAATTTTTGAACACTAATCAATGATAGATGCGCCGTTCTGATCAATGACATTTTGTTACTTTTCTAGCAAAAATCATAATCCAGCTTTACACGATTAAGAGAGTTCAGAGGTTGGATTGAGGCGCCTCAGAGAGTGCACGCGTGTAAAAAGCACCGGATAAAAAACAAGGTTGCAAAACGAAAATTCAGATTTTGGGACGGAAAAGTGCCAGGAAAGGGAGTGGAAAAACAGAAAGTGAAGGCAAGAAGAAAAGAAGTGGAAAAAAGAGAGGAGGAAAGAAAGAAAATCTAATACAGCGGAGAAAGGTTAGAAGGAGGGAAGATGGCAGATAGCACGCAGGAGGACGGGATGAAGGATAAATCTGTTAAAAGAGGCAGAGAGAGAGACCAAGGAAAGAAGATAAGGATAAAAACAGCGAGCAAGCAATTAGGATGAAGAATTACCTTGAGAAGGTAAACTACGGGTTTGAAGTGAGTTTAGGGAGAATAGAAGGATGAAAAGATCTCTTGTGAAAATCAGGACGCAGCAGGATCAGGAAGAAAAAAAGGGAAAAAAATAAAGCAGTTAACGAACACGAACGAAAAACAGAAGGAGGGGAAAACAAGGACAGCAAAAGTGAAGAAAAGCAAAGGAATGCAGAGGAAGTAGACGCAGGAGAGACAACAATCGAGGAACAAAAGGAGGAAAAATAGGCGGGAGAAGAATCCACCTTACCGAGGGAGCAAGGAGAGCGAGAAGAAAACCGGCGGAGGGACGGCAAGAAGAGAAGAAGAAGACAACAAAAGGTGCTAGCTGTTCAACACGGAAGACGGAAGGCGAGACGATAGACATAGATATAAGGTTAGTTAAGGAGTTAGTAAGTAAAATAGAAAGGTCTGATAGGGCAGTAAAAAGGAGCAACTAAGCGACGAAAGGAAAAATAGTACGGATCTAAATGAGGAAATGAACAAATTGAGAATAGATAGGAAAAAGGATAGGACTAGGTAAAATGAGCAAAGAACACAAAGATATAAAAACGTGGAGGGAAGGAAAAAAGGATAAATGAGATGGAAAAAGAGATTAAAAAATCGTAGCTTGGAAAAAAAGATAGCAGAAGAGAGGGGGGAAATAGAAAAAGAGGGAGTAAGTA
This sequence comes from Trichomalopsis sarcophagae, assembly GCA_024372645.1. NCBI lineage: Eukaryota > Metazoa > Arthropoda > Insecta > Hymenoptera > Pteromalidae > Trichomalopsis > Trichomalopsis sarcophagae. Next base: position 52,367 of record QLSS01000362.1, on the reverse strand, counting down.
TAGGAAGAATAGGGAATATCTTAACTAGATACCGGAATCAGTGGGAGATCAGGAAATGCAGTAGGAAATTAAGGAAATAAAAGATAGGAAAAATAATATAATGATAAGATGAAGGGTGGAAGCGTTGGAAAAGAACATGGAAAACAAGGTCAGGGACATAATCGAAAAATACTTAGGGATATATATCTATATAAGTAAGGTAAGATTGATAGAGAGAGGATTATTAGTTAAGTTAGAGTCATTTAAAAACAAGATTTAAGTAATAAAAAGGAAGCAAGACCCAAGGGGGAAGAACATATGGATAGAGGATGACCTCACACCCAGAGAGCAAGAGGTTCAGAGAAGTCTTGAAAAAATAGCAGAGGGGAAGAGAAAAAATAGATTAGAGGTTAGGACAGGGTACATGAAAATCAGGATTAAGGGCTTATGGTATACTACTTGAACGAGTTCAAAGGGCGACTGAAAAACCAAAAGGTGCTTTTTCGAAAGAAAGAGGAGAAAAAAAACAAACGGAAGGTAGTGAAAATAATATCGTGGAACATGTCAGGGATAACTAAAGAGAAAGAAACATATGATTTTATGGGAAGATTTGATATAATACTGTTGCAAGAAACTTGGCTAGAAAGAAAAAAGTGCTAGGGAAATAATATCAAAATTTCAAATGAGGAATAAACCCGGCGATTAGGCAAAATAATAGAGGGAGAGTAAAAGCAGGAATCTTCATAGGATCAAGGAAAGAATTGGCGAAAAATATAAAAGTAAGAGAGTGGGAGTTAAGAATAAGCATCAGAAATATGGGGGTGAAGGGGAGGGGAAAAGTAAATATAATAACCTGTTACAGCAATCGTGACGTGGCCAAACTCGGGGAAATTTGAAAGTCTCCCACGAGGCCCGAAGGCCCGCACAACTAATTTTTATCTGTTTTCTCTGCGTTTTCTCGGAGGAGGTTCCGCCGAATCCTTTCTCCCTCGCTCGGGTTTGCAAGGGGGTAATCGGAAATTATAACACTCGAGTTCTCTATTTACAGCACTTACATTATCTCACCCGTCCTCCGATCCAATACAAAGTCTCTACGCATTCTCTCTCTCTCTCTCTCTCTCTCTCTCTCCCTCTCTCTCTCTCTCTCGCGCGCGCGCGCGCGCAAGACACTGTCACGACCGAAGCCGAATTTCCTCGACGACGCAGTTGCTGCTCGACGATATCCTCGCATCCGGGATCACGCCTCTCTCTCTCCTTCGTTCTCGCTCTCTTTGTTCTCTCACTCTCACAAGCACTCTCTCAACCACGTTCGTCTTCGCGCTCCTCTCACGCTCGCGTCCGCGAATCTCCTAATTAGTCTCTGAGTACCTACTTAGTTCTCGCCTCGACGCCTAGACTGACGTTGGCAGCTCGACTCGGAACGGCAACTTCCAGGATAGGACCTTGGTGCAGCTTCCTCTCTTGTTCCCTTGGTTGAAGTGGCCTCGGAAGTCCAGGTCGTCCTCTCGATCTGGCTGCTCGCTACGTCTTCTTCTAGACGTCCCCGCGATAACCCTCGAACTCTACACCCCACAATAAATCACACAAAGGCTCTAACTCAAATTCTCCGGCGCGTGTGTTCCGCTCGGGCGTCACATAGAAAGTCTGCGAACGAGAGAAAACCGCGCTCTTCACCGCTCGCTCCCGCTTCTCTCACCTCTCGGTTCTACTCGCGCGCGGTCCCATCGGCCGAAAACCGACTCACATCAGCCTTGCACAGCTCATCTTCCCCGCTCCTCGTTGCCCCGACAGAGCGAAACACGGCTCGGCTCGGCGATTGGCGCACGCGCTCTTCTCTGACGCTCTCTCTCACTCGCACTCATACTATCCCTATCTCCGCACTGGCGCAGCAGTGCCACTCTCTACACGTTTCTCTGTTTCTTTTTTTTCTTCCTCGGCACCGTCCTTCCTCCGCTCCCGTGGTGTTCCATTTTCACGTGCACTACGAGCACTCGCGATGTATCTCGGGAAAAATAGCACAAAATTTAGAAGAGCCCTGGCAACTTAGCTGTCGCCAGTAGTTCTCCGCGTTCGGCTAACTTGCTTTCACGCGACGTGTAAAAGGCACCATCGCACAATGCACGAATAAGTAAGATAGAAAAAAACTGATAATAACATGAGGGGATAGATAAAATGGAGAGAGTAGTGTTAGCAGGAGATTCCAACGCGAAAGCAGGGGGAAGGGGATATAAGAGAAAATAGGAGAAAGTGTAAATATTTACAGTAGATATTTTTTGGTTTTTAATTTACGTAAAAATAAAAAAATTTTATCGGACGAATATTTTGTTGTTTTTTTATAGGATTTAACCTAGGCTGGACCCCTTAATAAACAGAGAACAGAAACTATTATGTATATGCGAGGAACTAGAATCAGTGTTAAGAAATGGAAATGCAAAAGGGGACAAAGAAGGAGAGATAACATATATTGGGGAGGAAATGTGTTCGGTGCTCGATCTGGTGCTAAAGATAGGAACAGAAAAGGGAAGCATAATAAAAGAAATGGAAATCATAAAGCGTATAGAATCGGACGATCTCCCGATAACCTTCTCAATAGAAAAGGGGGAAAGAGAAGATAAGAACCACAAGGGAGAGGGAGAAGGGGAAAAATAAAAGATTTGAATGGAAGGAAAGGAAGTGGAAGGGAAGGGGGGTATAGGAATTTAATGAAAGAAAAGGAAAAAAGAGTAAAAAGAGGAAGAAAGGAGCAACCATGAAAGTTGGGACAAAATAGAGAGGGAAATATGAGATACGACAGAAATGCTAAATCTAAAACCGAACGCAGGGGAGGAAAGGAAAGAGCGATTCTAAGAAAATTAAGGGAAAAGTAAAAAAGGCAATGGGCAGAAAAAAGGCGGGAGAGAGTTGAAAAATGCAAAAATGTAAATGAATTCTGGGAGGCAATAAGAAGGTTTAGGCCTAGGAAAGAAAGAAAAGGGGGGATGATAGAAAAACAAAAGTGGAGAGACCATTTTGAGAGGTTACTGGGAGGTAGGGAGGAAATAAATAGGCAGGATGAAACAGGTGGAAAGACGAGAAAAAAAGAAGGAAAAAACGAAATGAGGAGGGGGAAGAAATAGAGAATCTAAAGAGGGAAATATCACCATGGGAAGTGAAACAAATACTGGCGGAAATGGAAAACAAGAAAGCCCTCGAGGAAGATGGTATAACGGTATAGTTTTTAAAGGGACTTCCAATCGAATGGATAGTGGAAATAACTAAGATATTAAATAAAATAATGAAAGAAGGGAAGATAGTAACAAACTGGGAGTTGGCAAGAATATACTTAATCTTCAAGGAAGGCAAAGAGGAGGAGGTAACAAATTACAGGGGGGTATCACTACTGGACATTGGGTACAAGGTGTTACCAAATATAATAGCAAGGGTGAATGAATGGCTAGAACCAAAGAAGAAGTTGAAGAAAAGTGAGGCGGGTTTCAGAGGAAAAAAAGGAACGAGGGACCATCTATTCACTTTAGATAGTAAAGTAGGGAATAAAATTAAAAGTAAGGGAGGAGGGAAATTGTATGCGCCGCTAATAGATTCCAAAACGGCTTTTGACTTGGTAAACGGAGTGATACTAAAAAAAAAAAACATAGAGAGGATTGGAATAACAGGGAAAGTACTGAAGACAAGGGAATACATAGGAAAACAGAAAACGAGGTAATCGCAGGTGACGGGATAACGGAGAGTTTCGAAACATACAGCGGAGTAAGGCAGGGCTGCACATTAAGTCCGGCCTTATTTAGCATATATATTGAAGATTTAGAGGAATGATGGGAAGAGAAAAAAGAGGAGGGACAGTAATTGGAGGAGTAAAAATCTACTGCCTGAAATTTGCAGATGGTGTGATTGCATTAGCGGACACGAGGGAAGGATTACAAAAGAATTACAAAAGAATTAAGAAAATAGGATGACTCTGAACACGAAAAAGACAAAGATCGTGTGTTTCAGAAAGGGAGGGAGGAGAGGCAAGAAAGATAAATGGTAGTTCGAAAAGAAGGAGTTAGAAATAGTAAACGAATATAAACATCTGGGACAATGGTTCACGACGACAAGTTCATATGGGTTACAGGTAATCAAAGGGGCGAGAAAAGCTAGGAACATAACAAACATGGCATGGGGAATGTGGAAAATGGCTAGGATAGGAAGCTTAAAAAGAATGACTTACTTATTAAAAGCGATAGTAAAGTCAAGCTGCTTATATAGAGTGGAGATATGGGTATGTGGAAGAAGGGAAGAAATAGAAAGGGTTTAAGGAAGGTACATGAAAATGGGGATGGGGATAAATAGCAACACATCGGAATACAAATGGAGGAGGTAGGCAGGGAAGCATAGTATAGAAATAGAAACTAGGAAGAGGGCAAGCAGATATCTAGTTCAAGTACTAGAAATGGGAAAGGATAGATGGCCGCATATGTCTTAAGGAAGAACTGCGAGGAATATTAAACAGAAATCCATCAATCTGGATGATAGAGCTAGAAAAAGGAATGGGGGAGGTAGGGGACCAGTAATTAATACACTGTAAGGCAACCTCTCGAAGGAAGAACGGCAATATTCCAAATAAATCATCATCCGAAATGTGCATGATTAAGCGCCCTTCCCTTAGTCGTTTTAAAAATTCTTCCATATTTTCGTCGCACTACGATTTATTCCGTAATTTTCTTATTCTAGCGCACGTATTTTTAAGATTATTTACGTGCTTTTTAAGCTTGACACTTGTATAGTTACAGGAATTTATACGAGAATAGATTTTTCGTAGCTAGGAATAGATATCCGGGAGAAATATTAGTTTTGTAACTGGCGGTTTCGTGCTATCTCAGTTACGATGTAATCCCTCGCCCGGGGCTTGGAAAATGACCCAGTGGCGCCAGGCGCTCCTCGTAAGCGCCAGAGTCTCGCGATAGTCACGTAATATCGCACGACAAATCGATATTTTTCAGTAGGACAATATTTAAAGATAAAAACCAAATTAATTAAAAAATTGCTATAAAAATAGAGAAAAGGCAGATTTTGACATTTTTTAAATCTTAAAAATAGATCAATTGACGAAAAAAAAAGTTATTTATGATCGTTGACCCAAAAGGACTTCATTTTTTACACAAAATAAATGCGATAACAAATTAAAAAATAAATTAAATCTTAAATATTTAAGTATCTTAATATTTAAGAACTTAAATACATACATTGAATCTAATACAAAATCAAATACTCGAGACTTTAAAGTTGATCTGCGAATTAAGAACTAAATATTAGTTTATATTAGAGTAGGCATAGATGAATTGATCATTAAGTATATTGATGTTGCCGGAAACAAAATTAAAAGTAACTTCACAATTGTCGACTAATGTTTTAAATACCAAAGAAACAACTTAAATGTTGCTGAACTCTGATTGTTAAAGTGTACGCCTTGCGGTGTTTAAGCACAACAATTTCAATGTGCTTTATACACGATTTAAGCGTAACTATCCAAGATTATACCATTGGTGTTACGAAGCAATAAATTAAAAGCTAATGCAAAATTTTAATACTAAACTCTTACAAAAAATGACTCAAATTTTCATTTTATATCCTATATCCAGTAAAGCGATGACACAATCGATAACGATTAATATTTAACGCGTAACAATTTTCGAAATATAGCGCTCGGTATGCCGTTACGAAATACAAAGTTAAATTAATAGTATGATTATGAAAGTATCAAAATGACTCCGCTTTTTACAAATGTAACTACTTCGCATCTTCATTCTTCTGCTGACGAGCTGTCTATGAATTTGACCAACTCGACGATAGAACGGCGTATAGTAGTAGTTGCAGTCCGCACCGTAACCACACGGATTAAGTTGTCTTTCCCAGGGAAGACTTCCTCCACTCTACCTAGTGGCCAACGGTCTCCGACTTTGATTGAAGGTTGTTTGTCTTTCTATTTGGATCTTCGTTGTAGTTGGTGTAAGTATTCGTGAGACCAATAGTGCCAAAACCTCTGGACTAGTTGAGTGGTTCTCCTTCATCTCTGCAATGGGCCAACCTTTTCATCGCTGATATCTGGCTCTGTAATTAATAGTGACGATTCGCCAATTAGGAAATGAGCGGGAGTTAAGACAAACAGTTCTGCGGCACCGTCTGTTAATAGAATAATCGAACGTGAATCGAGGAAAGCTTTTACTTGTCCCTTGATCATTCTGTAAACTGACATAAGGACCTCTTCTGGCGACGAACCTTTTAAGTGCAGCAAGAAATGATTTGGTGTCATATGACGAGACTGCTTCGAGATGAACTGCTTTGGTGCTCAAGCAGACGAATACCACAAAATAACCCTTGAACGATTTAAACCCTCAATGTTTGGATATACGCAGTAAGTATGGACCTGCGTAGTCTACTTCTGAGTTTGCGAATGCTCGAGCGGGTCGAACTATCTTAGATGGTAGATTTCCCATCATTTGTTCATTTCATCATTTCCCATCGTTTCTATTTTTCTTGGGCTTCTTATGTGTTGTGTCCACCAGATATGACATCGTCCATGTAGATCTCGTTCCTTAATACTTTACCCGCTAGATGATTGCGCCTCTTGATCGATAAGAGCTCGACTTAAATGTTTAAAACCATCTGTCGATTGAATGTGAATCCAAGCTGTGGCAAGTAAAACTGAATCGCAGTTGCGTGTATTTACTTTATTGAGTGCAGGTACAACGTTTGAGGGTTTGAGCGATAAATGGTGAGCATTTGATGAATTATTTTTATCTAACCTGTTTGGATCCTTGATACGTTGATCATTTACCTTCCTATTGTTTTCAAAGTGTATGATGTTTTCCCGAACTTTGCTTACATCGTTTGCTATTTTTAAGCTCTTGTGCATTATGCTTTCCTAAACAATTAAAGCACAACTTCTTGACTGCGCATTGTTTCCTCTCATATGGCGATTTTGCCAAAAAGGTATCACAATTGATGATGAAATGTTGGTTTTTACAAAAACTACATGAAGAAGTACTTTTACCGTTTTGTGCAAGATTAACTGATTTCGGTTTGAAAGTGACTTTGTTGTTATTACGAGTCGACTCAACATCTTTTAAAATGAATCTACTCGAACATTGATTTTCTTTCGCGCTTTCTAATTGAATAAATGATAATCTTTCGATTTCTAAAAATTTGATTAGTGCCTTAAAGTTTGAAAGCGTTTGGGGCTCATCTGGCCGAGATATGATCTTTTCCCACTTGCTTTGTAAGAGAGGTAACAAACGACTAGTCGTAATGAATACGGTAAAGTGATCCCAGTGGTCCACAGGAATATCTGTTGCTTACAAAGCTTTAAGAATATTTTTTGTTGTGGTCAATATTCCACTGATTTCTTGAGCCTCTGAAGCGCTCATGGGAGTTATCGACATGAGTTTCAAAAGTAGTTTTGTGATCATCAATGATCAATCAATCTAGTATTGTCATAATGATCTTTGATCAATTTCCAAGAATCGGCGAAATTGTCGCCCGATGCAGGGATTTCTTCTAGTAATTTAGAAGCTTCTTTGCTCAAAGCTTGATTTAAGTAATGCACTTTATAGACTAGTGCCAGGTTGGCATTGCTAGCGATCATTTCCGTAAAAGTGTCTCTAAATCTCAAGCACTCGTGAATTTCACCACTAAATGCGAGAAGTGTTATGATATGTAGTTTATCTCGAAGATTCAACGACTCTGATGCTCTCAAATTCATCTCTCCTGTGACTGTAGCCATTTCTATTGTCACGTTCGTGAGATGATCCCTAAACCAACCCAAATTTTTGAGATAAGACTCCCCTGTTTGACTATATGTCGTTTTTAAAATAATTATACAAAGGATCTACCTCGTCATCGTCGTGGATGACCCAATGATCTGAGTCGAATTGAGACCACAGACCTTGTAGCATCTCTATTCTGGCTTTACAAGCTCCTTACGTCATTTTAGACTGTCCTGTCTTTTTGAAGTTTTTGAAACAGCTGGCTATTCTGTTAGATACAGACAATTGTTTGTCGATGCAAGCCATGATGCTGAGGTTTTTCAAATGAAGAAAGAAAAAAATGTATTGATCGAACTCAACTCGAAAGTAGAAGTTTAATTAAAGAGTCAATTGATGTTCAACTAAGTTCGAATGTGAAGAAAGATTCGAAGATGAACAAAGAATTCTTAAAAAATTCCACTCAAAGATTTGTACGAAGTCGTATACTTCATATACACTTCACACTTCACTACTTCATATCCAACGTTTTTGTTTATTCAGTGGGAGTGCTTTAAGTTGATGCTCCGTGTAGCTTCACACTCTCATGGTTTGTTTGTTCAAATATCGCAGGTGAAACCAGTGAGAGAAAGAAAAAAGAAGAACAAAATGCTCTTTGATTGGATTGCGCCAAGTTTAAAGTACCGATCGCTAAGTTCAAAGTGATAGAAGCTAAGTTCAAAGTACCGACCACCAAGTGCAGTGGTATAAGCCAAGTTCAGTCGTACGGAACCGTAGATTGATCGTTATAATCGTTCGATCAATTTTCACCTTATCTATATCACCGTAGTTGCATAAGTGATTTTGAAGAGAGAAGAAACAGCCAAAAAAAGGAACAACTATACCAATTGATCCAGCGGTGGAAGAAATATAGTTCACACCCCTGAACTCGTGTAGTTGCCTGCTGATCTGCTGTTGAGTCCACCTAGTAGCAAATATCCGATGCGTCGACTGCCCCGCGTAAAGCTGTGCTGCTGCAGTGACGTTACTCGTCGCGTTCTCTCTTTCTCCCGCTCTGATGTGTAGTTGTATAGGCAGCTGGTTCCCACGTCGTCTAGACGCCACTGTTGCCTGGACTATGCTCTCGCTGAGAGCTGGTATCGGTGCAGCCTTACGTAGCGGATGTGTGACAGCCGTGTAGCTGCGTATCGATGTTTGACTCCTATGAGTCGCCGTTGTCTCGTCGTCGTCTCCGTCATCGCGCAGTATGCGTGGTACTGTTCGTGCCCTCTCTAGCGTGTTTGGAGAAGTGGCGCTGTGTGGGCGAGATGCTCCGATCATCGGTGCTGCGCGTTGCTGTAGGCCTCGCGTCCAAAATGGACGCTTGCTCGTCTCTCTTTCTCTCTCTCTCTCTCTCTCTCTCTCTCTCTCTCTCTCTCTCTCTCTCTCTCTCTTCTAATGTATAAACATCGCTAAAAGCAAAACGCTTTGCTTTTCACATAAGGCACTCGCCGATATTTAAAGGTTCGACGATGAATACACACAAATACTTGCACATACACACACGCATACATGCAGTTATTCAAATATTATTGATAAACTGTAATGGGATAAGACTTGACGATGAAAGGAGACGGGTGCGTTTGAACGTACGTAAATTCCACCGCTAGGTGTGCCACTGTTGCTTGGACGCCGGAATATTTATGTAGTTTACGATTCGGATCGTTTGTTCAATTTTAATATTGAAGTTTACACTCTATATTTAACTAGTACTTTAGATTTTAGTTTGTTTTGACTTTTCAATTTTAAATTGTAAATTGTATTTCATATAATGTTGGTGCATATTAATATTGTTGAATAGTTATTATTGAAGTGATAACTTCTTATGGGACGGAGTGAATTGGTTGGAATGCGTTACGGCGCCGTTATGTTTGGCTATCCCCACCCTGCCGTCTCTTGCCTTCTCTCTCGCACGCATACGGCGACTCAGCGGAGACATCCCCACCCTGCGGTCTCTTGCCTCCTCTCTCGCACGCATACGGCGGCTCAGCGGAGACATCCCCACTCTGCGCGCGTTTTCTTCTCTCTCTACTGGCACGTGTTCTCTCTCTCTCTCTCGCTCTCTCTCACTCGCTCGCGTCTACATGCCCTCTCTCTTTCGCATACTGTATATCGACGGCTGACTGGAAGATCACCGTATCTCAGCTGCGGCTTCGAGAACGCCGTATCCCGGCGGTGGCTTCGGGATCGCCGTATCTCAGCCGAGGCTTCGGAAACGCCGTATCTGAGCCGCAGCTTCGGAAACGCCG
>QLSS01000362.1:14959-27361 GCA_024372645.1 Trichomalopsis sarcophagae | reverse complement strand
CGGCGTTTCCGAAGCTGCGGCTCAGATACGGCGTTTCCGAAGCCTCGACTGAGATACGGCGATCCCGAAGCCACCGCCGGGATACGGCGTTCTCGAAGCCGCGGCTGAGATACGGTGATCTTCCAGTCAGCCGTCGATATACAGTATGCGAAAGAGAGAGGGCATGTAGACGCGAGCGAGTGAGAGAGAGCGAGAGAGAGAACACGTACCAGTAGAGAGAGAAGAAAGCGCGCGCAGAGTGGGGATGTCTCCGCTGAGCCGCCGTATGCGTGCGAGAGAGGAAGCAAGAGACCGCAGGGTGGGGATGTCTCCGCTGAGTCGCCGTATGCGTGCGAGAGAGAAGGCAAGAGACGGCAGGGTGGGGTAGCCAGACATAACGGCGCCGTAACGCATTCCAACCAATTCACTCCGTCCCATAAGAAGTTATCACTTCAAAAATTTTAAAAAAGCATAAAAGTTTTTCTATGATGCAGTCTGTGCAGTTGTTGACTGATTATGCGATGCGGTCTAAGCGTTGATAGCGTTTGTCGACACAGATGGCTGCTTTGAGTCCGTAAAAAGTAAGTTTTTGTAGTACAGTCACTGAGGTGAGAAAATGTTTTCTCTTGTTAGTAGGCTCTTTGAGAATTTTGTTGAAAAGAGTTGATTTTACGCCGTAGGACGTAGTGAAGCGTATTTCTGTATCGTCATCAAGTCACATTTTTTCGGGGTTGTTGGCAATGCTGCTGTCAAAATATGTTGTAATTTTTCTGAGATTATTCAGAAGAGTGATCTATGTGGTGAGGCTTGAAATGAGTCCGTAGAAATACTGATGGTTAAGAAGTTAAATAGTTGGATAAAAAGTGTCGGTGGTGTGAAGCAGAAGAGAGGAACTGATTCTTTTTAAATTTAGTTATTTAACTGGTAAACTGATGTTAATACAGCAAAGTTTTACGGTATAACTATACAATTGTGTGCTGCCTCAAGCATGATTATTTTTTTCTTTCTGCCTTCTTCTGGCAGCTCTCCGGGTGTATCTTGTCGTTTTAGCATAACTTAAGCTATTATTACACTTAACTGCACAAACACGCGCACGCAGTGGACGTTTTAAATATTTTAGCTGTAATTTCTGCGTTAGCTAACGGAGAACTGATGTGTGTAGACGCGTGAAAAGCGGAGGCCAGTGTAAAAACCTAAGCAACTGTTAAGAGGAAGAGGAAAAGGGCAGTGCCTTGAAAATATTTTTCCATTAAAAAATGTTTGTTTTTTTAACTGTCACCATTTGTGCCTTTTCACGCGCACGCATAGTAAAAATATAAAGTTTATAGGGGTTATTGCTCCTGCACGTAAAGGAGAGCAATTTTGTGTCTTAACATAGGGCCCGCCAGCTGTCCGTTCGGATCGCCAAATGTCGCGAGAGTTGTATAGAGATCCTCTACAGGATGCACAAGATGTAAGAGAGGTAAATACTTTTCCATAAATTCAACTCTGTAGGGGGGGATATTACAAAACTGTTGTGACCCTTTATACTCAAAATATGAAGCGTATTTCGTGCATAGGACAACTGCAGGCCACGTATCCCACAAATGTTGCAGCCTGCTCTAAGGACAGGACTACGGGCTATAAAGGGGCATACCTACACCGCTGCATAAATTTATCTCTAAATGGACCGAGTGGCCGAGTGCTCGACATATTTTCGCTAAATGTGCGCGTTTCGATCGAGCGTGAGTCTCAAGGTGTCAAAAGAAAGCTTTATTTTCCAGAAAAACGTGAAAACCTTGGGTATTGTGTGAGAATGTTTGGCGTCTTGGGGTATTTTCCCTATATAAAAAAGTCATGTCCGGATAAAGTGAAGCCAAGAATGTGTCAATATGATTGGCTCATGTAGTGCACATGCGTGAAAAGTATAACTAGAAATTTTTGATTTCTGAAATCGATTCTAATATTAAAAATGTAATATAATACTGTAATACATATCAAATTATAATTTATGTATTTATAATATTCTATTGTAAATATTATTATTGTTACAAAAAGAAACACAACGTAAACGCTGACACGAACTGGGTTGAGACATAACGTTAAAATTTTAAAAGGAAGTTGGCAACAAAACCGTGGCAATTTCGAAATTTATATGAGCGCGAAATGAATCATATATTGTAAAGTTTGATATGTTTTCGTGATAGAAAACAAATATTGAAATTATCAACCAAGCATTTATATTTCATTTAATAAGCTAATGAATCAATAGTCTACTACAGTGCGCGCAGCGCACTGCGCTAAGTCTAGTCTTTTAAAAATAGAGGGGTGGAAGCCTGGAAAGAGGAGAGAAGGCCCGGGCTGAGTAATATAAAAGTTCTGGAGACGCTTGTGTTGCCATCTAGTCTACTCATCAGTCCCGTGCAGGATTCTCAGTGTTTAAAAGTCAAGAGAAGTGTAGGAAGATAGTTGCAATGGCTTGTTGTGAAGAATTTCTTAGCGTTCCCAAGTCGGAGGAGTTTGTCGAACTTGTCGCGAGTTTCCACGCGTCTGAATATACATCTTTAGCTTGAAACGCTCTGACTGAGCTCCATTAAAATACATTTTTATTGACACTCTGTGTGCGAAATTCGATTTTTCATAGCTGCTTAGCGTGTGCGAAATGCCGGATTTTCACACTAGTGTGCGAAATACAGATGTTACACTCCGTGTGCAAAACTTTGAATTCTGCGCACAGGGTGTGCAAAACTCCGAATTTCGCGCACGCTCATCTGCTAAGAACGTAGATCCGCACACTCGTGTCAAAAAATAGTATACGATACTCGTGCGAGTAGGTAATCATAACACTCGCATTTTTGTCACCCTTGCTACGCTCGGGTGACAAAATGTGCTCGTATGAAAACAGCCTATCTTGCGCACTCGTATCGTAATATACTATACTAATGGACCGGGATGTCATGGTATTTGAATCTCTTCTATATTCGAAATTAAATTTATCTATTATTAGTTCTTAGTATTTTGTACTTGGCTAACGTATTGTAGCCAAAACTAATATAGCTGAAAGGAAATTTTTTATGTTTGAATTTCATTTTAGGTCTTTCTCTTAAACAGATGTATTACTATTTCGGATACTTTCCTTATCTAGAATTTTCTTTAAAGACGTATTGTCCTTAAAATATTCTAGTGTGACAAAAATTGTATAATACAAGTGATTCTTAAAGGACTTATTGCCTTTAAGATTATTATGTACTATAAAAAAGTAGAGATGAGCAGCGATGTCTAAGCATTTCGTCCTTGACTAACCTATTGTAGCCAAGGCTATTATATATCATATACCTGAAAAGAGATTTGTTTGCTTTCATTTAAGAAAGATTTTCACTCATACCGATGTGTTACTGTTTGAGATACTCGTCTTAACTGGAACTTTCTCCAGAGACATAGTGCCTCTAGAATGTTCCGTTTCAAAAAAAGTTTCGTATAGTTGACCTTCAGAGGACTTATTACCTCTGAAGTCATACTACACAGATGTTAAATAGAAAACATTTAAAATATATATAATATATAAATATGTATAATATATTTATATAATACAAATAGTTTTATTGTTCGCTACGTCTTATTTACATGTAATTTTTAATTTGATTCAAAACTGCAAGTATAAGGAACTGGACGTATTACCAGCACCTTAACATGACACTACATAATTTTGCGCTAGAGATTTTATATATCCTAGCACTGGGTGACTTGAAATTTGTGTCAAAACTCTACGACGGGTGTATGTACCAGAATGCATTGGGTACATATTATTTATTATGGTATTTGACAGCGAGCGGTAGACTCGTGCTGGAAAATTACAAGCTTCCACTTATTTAGAAGTATCACGAATTGCGTAAGTGTTTATCTTATTTTTTTTTAAGTTAGTAGAAATTGCATTTGTTTTATAATTTTTGTGTTTTTACAGGGGGTATGCAGGTTTTGCGTGTAAAACAGGACGATACGAGGACTCTTATAAGGATAGTGACTGGGAGTTCGTTAGCGGGGTAGCTTACAGAAGTTTTTGAGGTTAGCGAGGAAGTCACTAGTCCTGACGACGATATGGAATAGTTTAACGTTGGCAAAACGCGAACAATAGATACATCTTTACAGAGAAAGGCGGGTGACGCTCTCACACCGGGTACAACGCCATCAAGTCTACAGCGTGAAGGCAGAGCTACATAGAGGCAAGAAATAAAAGTTAATTGTGTGATTTAATATTCCGTTGTCATACAGATTTTACAATTTTCTATTAATTCTTTTTATTAACACGTTATACTTTTTTTGATTATTGCAGCCGCTAGCTCGAAAAAAAAGTGTGAATGAAAAAACCGGAGCGTTTGGTGTAACAGGCGATCAGCATCAGGCAAAGCAACAGCAGCAGCAGAAAAGAACACTATAATGTGTACTAAAGAAAGTGTAAATGTGTCGACGAACGAACGAACTAATGTCAATAGTAAATTTGTTTAATTATAATAATGATATAACGATGAACGTGTATATGAAAGATTTATTTAAGAAGTAAATATGTATTAATATTTTGTTAGGAAAAACTGGTTGTATAGAGACATGCACGTATCGGGCTTAGTGCATATGATACAAAAAAAAATGTGATAAGTTCTATAGAGTTTGGTTGTTCGAATATTCGGGGAAATTATAAAGAGTCAAAAGTAGATGTAAGATTTAAGTGCAAAGCGCACAGATATGTTGTATAAATGTATAAATAAATGTATTATCAACCGAAATTATTTTGTATACATGTATACGGGGGTACCCCTCTGCCCGCTTCGCTCGCCAACACCCACGTTCGTTGCAATTCGGTGTGCAAGTGTCTTCAAGGATAACGCCTTTTTTTATAATAAAAAAAGTTTTACTGACGCTGGTTCAGAAATTTAAAAAGTGAAGCGAAGGTGAAAAGAAATAGCAATCTATGCTATAAAACTTTTATTTTTATAGGGCTTACTTTAATAACAAAAAAACATTACAATTTTCATGACAGGCAAATAAATTTAAGTTACTACAAAATCTTCACAAAATAAATTCTTGTATTTTTCCCAAACAGTTTGTGCTAATGGTAATTTGTTTACGATTAAAAACCAAGCAAAAAACAAACGCAATTGCTTTGGTAACATAATTGTACATGTCTCGTAAAATATATGAAAAATTTCTTCATCGTTAATCCCATGGTTATTGCGGTTTCAGTAAATGTTAAATACGTTTTATTTTCAAAGTTCTTTAAATCATCAAATGAGATTGCTCCGTTAATTATTCAGTTTATTTAGTTTTAAACTTTATTTAGTTTAAACCATGCTGTTAAAGTTGTCTCGTGATTGAGAGAATCTATATCAATATTGTGTCCATCAAAACTTATTTTTTATTGATTCTGTTGTGACGTGGCGGTTTCGCTGGTGCAGCTAAACAGCTAATTGCCCTGCCAAGCAAAGGGGGCAAGCACGCGAAACTACCGCGTCGGGCTTCGCCTTGTTCCTTCTTTAGTTCTTTTTCGCGTAGACGCTCGAAAGCTGCGGTGACTGCGTATATGCGGCTCTGCTCCTCTCGTCTCTTTTGAAGTTGCGCCTCAGCTTCTGCAATACTTCGTTGACGTTCCTGCTCTGACATGCGGCTTGAAGTCTCGAGATTTTTCCTTCTTTCCTGCTCGGCTAGGTACTGCTGCTGGTTTTCACGCAGTTCGCGGAATATCTTGCCGCGGTGGCTGCTTTGTTGATGTTTTGGTGCGCCCGCGCCGGCGCTGGTTTCGGCCGCGCCTGTGGCACTTTCCTTGTCTGTCGGGCTGTTGCCCGTGTGCGCGCTGGTTATGCTATTCACACTTTCACTTTTTCCACGTACCTTTCGGCTTTTCTTTTCGCTTTTCTCCTTGCTGAGCAGGTTCTGGTATTTGAGTAGCTTCTTGAGCACTCTCGCTGTCGCAAGACGATTCACTCGAGCTGGAGTTGGCCATTGTTGTCAGCTCTCGATGTGCGTGTCGTTTGGGCGATCGGTGGCTAATGATGCTGCGTCGGTGCCGGCACGTGTTGCTGTTGCGCGCTGAGCGGTGGGGGGAGAGGGGCGCTCTGCTGCTTTTTGGTCTCGGCGCGCTGTTTAGGCGGCTTGCCGGGCTTACGTTTGGGCTTTTCTGGTGGTGCGGCGTTGCCGGATTTTTTGGGCTTTTCTTCGCCTGTGAACTCCTTGAGTTCTTTTGCATGGCACGAGCTGCTGAGATTTTTCCCATTAATATCTTGCAGTGTGTATACGTCTTCTCCTATTCTATTACTAATTATATACGGGCCTATATAAGGCTTCGCTAATTTCGCGCTTATTTCTTTTTGAGCGAAAGACAATATTTTATTCTTTTTCCAAACGAGTTGCCCTATTTCAAAAATGTGTTCGCGTTTGTTTTTATTATAATGCTTTTCTTGCTTACTTTTTTCTTTATCTACTTGGACTAGAGTATTATAGTGCACATGCGCTAATTTCTGCATTCGCTCGGTCCAATCGTTTACCAATTTTTTAAGCTATTATTATTCAAAATATAATTATCGTTCTATTTAATATCATTTACTTCGTGTGTTTCATCAATCCTATTTTCCTTTTCAGCTTTTATTTTCTTTTCGAGTTTTTCTAGTTTTTTTTTTTTTTTTTTTGTTTCGCGTATTATATTTTCGGACTGATCCGTCGGACTGCGAGCTCGCGCTGTCGTTGATGTCTGCTTCCCGTCGACACAGTTTCGGCGGATGTAATTAGCGACCAAAAATTAAGAATGCGGGTGTCTTGCCTGTCGTAGTATGTACGTTGGTGTTATGCGCAAATTGAAATTGTGGGATGAATTTATCCCATTCTTTGTGGTTTTCTTGTATATACGCGGTTATGCGCGTTTTCAAATCTCGGTTTACTCTCTCTACCGGATTGCTTTGGGGATGATACGCAGGTGTTCTCTCGTGAATTATCGAATTTTCGTTTAAAAACGTTTTTATCGTATCATTAATAAATTCTCGGCCATTATCAGATAAAAATACTTCCGGCGTTTCGAACTGGGCGCACACGATATTTTCTAGTGCTTTCTTTACGTGCGCTGCTGTTTTCTTTTTTATTGGTACGCATATAATAAATCTGGAAAATAAGTCCTCGAATACTATCAAATATTCGTAACCTGCTTTGCTTCTAGGAAATTCCCCCATTAAATCTGCTGCGAATATTTTCCACGGTCTGTCAACGTCACGTGTTCCCATTAAACCTACTTGTGCGCGCTGTTCGGTTTTCGTCTGCTGGCATATTTTACGGTTTTTAACGAATCTGGCTGTATCTTTGTAGGCTCCGGGCCAGTAGTAAAAATGTGCTAACCTATTATACGTTTTGTCTACTCCCGAGTGGCCAGTTGACGGTTCGGAGTGCATCTCCTCGAGGATTTTGTCGCGCTTATCTTTCAGAATAACGAGTTTCCATGCGTCTAAGTCCGTCATAATATCCTCGATATCTTTGCTCGGTTTGTACCTATAAATATTTCCGTTGACTACGTTCCAGTCTCTGTATCTGCGCGGATGTTTTGAAATTTGATATAACCGTTTTTTATACCATTTATCTGACGTAATTTCATTGATTTCGCGTCGTCTTCGACCATTCTCGAAAGCGCGTCGGGGACTCCGTTGTTAGTACCTTTTCTATGTATGATTTTAAAGTCGTAACTCATTAATTCGTGTGCCCAACGTCCTAGTCTTCCCACCGGATCTTTCTTTTTAAATAACCACTGTAAAGCGCTGTGATCTGTATTCACTGTGAAGGTGTCGCCTTCGATATACGGCCTGAATTTTTCTATTGCGAATTTTATCGCTAAGCACACGCGCTCGGTTGTGCTATAATTTAGCTCGTTCTTTCTTAAAACTCTATTTGCGTATGCTATTACTCTTTCTACTCCGTCAACTACTTGCGTGATTACGCTTCCCAACCCAGTGTTCGATGCGTCGTAGTGCAAGATAAATTGCGCGTCTGGATCCGGTCTGTGTAAAAGGGGGGCTTCAGTAAGAATTTTCTAAATAATTTCAAAAGCTTTATCGTGATCCTCTTTCCACGCGAATTTAACATCCTTTCGGGTTAGTTTCGTGAGCGGATCCGCTATCGACGCGTAATCTTTGATAAATTTTCTATACCACGATGCCATTCCGAGGAATCTGCGTAGTTGCCTCAGAGTTCTAGGTCTCGGGTAATTCAAGACTGCATCGGTTTTCTCCGGATCTATCATTAATCCTCTCTCATTTACTAGAAAACCTAAAAATTTTACCTCTTTACTCTTGTCGCAATGTATTGTTAACCCGGCGCCGTTTATGCGGTTAATTAATTTTCTGAGCATTATTAAATGCTCCTCGAACGATTCGGTCGCGAGCACGATATCGTGGAGGTAGTTATACGCATATGGTTCAAGGTCGCCGATTAACTCTTCGAGCAGTCTCTGAAATGTCGCTCCGCTGCCGCATATTTACGCACATTCTGTACGAATTATCGCGCTTTTTCACCATGACTATCGGGTTGTTCCAGGCGCTGTGCGACTTCTCGACTATTTCAGCTTCGATTAGCTTATCTAGCTTTTCGCACATTGCTTTCTGTATCTTTTCTGATACTGGGTGGTATCTCTGCTTTACTGGTCTAGCGCTGTGTAATAATTCAATTTCATGTTCTACTAGATCGGTTGTTTTTAGGACTTTATTATTCTGTTCGTCGCGCGGCAGTAATTTATCAATCAGATTATTTATCTGTTGTTGCTCGCTGGCTGAAATTTCTGACAGCCCGCAGCTAGCAATATTAATTGAATTATCGCACATGTCGACTGACCATACATCGAACGCAATTTCTTTGTCAGCTTTTCGGTCTGGGAGTTTAAATGTGTTACGGCATGCCTTAATTGTCATACCAAAAAAACGTACTAAGTCTAATCCAAGAATGAAATCGGTCGGGATTCCAGGAACCACGAGAATTTGCACTTTCTTGCTTACTCCCGCTATTCCCAACGGCACAGTAATTTCCCCTTCGATTGGCTGAGAAGAGCCGTTCGCCATTACAGCGTTTTTGAAAATCGTCGGTTTAATCTCCGCGCCTAGCCTTCGCGCTATTTCTTTTCCCTGTTTGCCTATTATCGTACGTGCTGCCCCGAGATCGACCAAAGCGAATCATTGCTGGGCTGCGTGGTGTTGCCGTTTCTAACTACCTCCCTTTTTGCCTTTGAGACCTTAGACCTTCTAGCCGACGTAGTGGTCTCACGTACGCCGCCTAGACTTCGTTTCCCTCCGGGTCTGTTTCTATCGAGTTAGTTGGTACTCCCTGGTTATGGTTCGCGTTTTGATTTGAATTCTTCCCATTATAACCGCCTCGATTGTTGTTGTTATAACCGCCTCTATTGCCGTTGTTATTAAAACCGCCTCTGTTACCGTTGTTGTAACCGCCTCGATTGCCGTTAGTGTTATAACCTCCCCGGTTACCGTTGTTTGAATTTCCGTATCGATTGTTATTATTAAAATTCCCTTTATTATTCCCGTTATTCCTGTCGGTTTGTTCGTTTTACCAATTGTCACTATTACTACTGTTGTTGCTGTTATTCGAGTTGTTGTTGCCATTATTATATTTATTATATCGGCCTCTATTATTAAAATTTCTATTGCTTCTTCGATCATTTCCCCTCGAATTATTTGCATTTTGCCCGTCGTTCTGATTCTGTTTCTGATTTTGATAATTAGATTGCAAATTTGAGCCATTGTTTTTATTGTTCTTATTACCCTGTTGCAACCGTGAATTAATTTGGCTTGATACTGTAGATTTAATTGAATCTTTAACTTTTTGCAGTTCTCTGTTCAGTATCTTGCTAAAATCATCCATCGTCGGCACTTTTATTGAGTTTACGCTTGTCTCGGTTTTATATAATTTATTAACCGTTTCGGTCGCATTTGATTGTGTCGAAGTGCTAGCTGTCGTACTATACATTGCGCTTTTCCCGGTTTCGTATGATTTTCCGATCGCTCTGGCCTGATTTATAAACTCTTCTAGCGTTCCCGGCTTGAACGGCTGTAATAGCGTAAAAAATTCACCGCACATATTACTGTAAATTCTGTTTTTTCGCGTCAGACCATGGCTCTGGTAATTTTTTGAACATTGCTATCATTGCATTTAGGTAATTATTCATTTTTTCGTTCGGCAGTTGCCTTCTTTCGCGAATCTCGTCTTCAAATTCTTCGGGATAATTTTCAGATCTGATTTGATATCGCATCTCTTTTTCAAAGTCTTTCCACGTACGCCAATTCTCATTTCCTACCCTTCGTGCATATATTGCTGGTTCGGCTAGTAATAATGGTAGACTTCGCAATAATTCCTCGTCAGTTAGCGCTGCTGACTCGCGACATTCTTCTACTCGAACTAAAATACTCGAATTTAAAACTCCACTTCGAGATGGTTTTTGCTACGTCGCGTTGCTTTGTCTCGGTTCTGACGGTCGCTGCGTGGCGTGCGGGGATTGTATTCGAAGATTCGCGGATTCTCCTTTCTAATTCCGTATTTTTACGATTTAATTGTTCGTTTTGAGCTCTAAGCTCTTCGTATTGTTTTTTTAATTCCTCCTGTCTACCCGCTTATTCTGACGTACGTCTAAACGAATCGTCCAGATTTCCTGGTATGTATGTACGAGTGTTCCGCGGCTTGCTATTCCCTGTTTCGAAATGACTTGTTTGCTGTTCGATCACGTCACGGATTAATAAATTTTCTTGCTCTTGTGTTTCCGATTTTGCCCAAAAATTCGCGACTTCACTCGGGATTCTAATTTCTTCCCCTGACTGTAATCTGACTATCGTGAATTTATTCAAATTCGCGTTTTGTGTGGCTCCGTTCGGCGCTATTTGTGACGCGAAGTTACTATGTGCCGTCTGTGATGCTAAATTGCTTTGCGCCATTTGTGATGCTAAATTATTCTGCGCTGTTTGTGCGAAATTATTTTCGATCAATGAATCGTTCTGGCTGGTTGCCCGGGATGCTATGGTCCGTTTTGTTACGTTTCTTTCCCCTTAATCCCAAGAATCATCTACGTCATCGGGATCTGCTTCTTTGAATTTCTCTAGAAAATCCGCTAATGCTTTGTCGCGTTCTGTACGCGCGTCTTCTAACGTCGCAAGGGTCAAAGCAAAATCTTTTGGTCTATACTCGCCTTTCATCCGCTTGCGTAACCTTTGCATTCTGTCCATTCTCGATCCGTGTGGGTCGAGTTTAAGTTCTATTAGTGTTTGTTCTAATAATTCATTGTTAATGACAACAAAAAAAACTTATGTCCGTTCTGCTCTACACGGTTCTATTAGAACGAATCTCAGTTCATCTGAGATCAGTAATCATACATACATCCACACATGTATATACAGATATACCTCTCACGGCGTTCCGTGGAGAAATATTTTCGGCGTAATATTCGAATATTACATTATTTCAGCTTAATACATTCAAGTTGTGCGACGCTAATCGCGTCGAGTTCGGCTACTCGGTGTCGAAACTCGACGGCCTGTTTATTTACGCATTCGGATTAGCCCGCTGGCTCTCCGGTGTCGCTATGCCGCTTGTGTTGTGTACTTGGAATGCTCGAGTCTAACTCGGCTTCTACAATATTCAACTTTTACGTCGTGAAGGAATAAATTTCTCACTGTGGATTTATATATCTAGCAAGCGTTTACACTCGCGCATTCCATTGGGGACTGCTTTTAGTGTCTATTTCCCTGTGCTACACGCATTTGATATTATTATTATTTCTTTATTTCGGAATGATTTTAATCCTTACTTACAAACATCTTAGCATTTATTTGTTTAATTTTAAAAATTTTAATATTTTCCATTATAATAGAAACTCATTTTATGTGAAAAAAAATTGATTTTTGTAATATCTCCGTACGAATTTAATTTATTATTTTACCACAGCTAATTGCCCTGCCAAGCAAAGGGGGCAAGCACGCGAAACTACCGCGTCGATAAAAGAATCGTCTCTCGACGACGTAGGATCTGCCTCGGCAGCTCAGCTATCTCCGCTTGTGCGGACCGCGTAGAGTGGCGGGATCCTTTTCTGCCTGGCTGTTGTAAGATGCTTGGAAAAAGGGTTGTCATGCGATTGACAACTCTCGTAGTTAATTAACAATCACAATTGGGCTGACTTTGCCCTTTAACATTTATTGACTGAATATTAACAAGATATTCGGATTGCTCCGATGTATTACAGCTTTACTGTCGCGTATATTTGTGTATGAGAGATAGACGAGGCGATCATCGAGATCGGCTGTCGCTCGAATACGGTTTCTCTGCGCGACTGTCCTAATCTATCTACTGTGCTTATCGCACGCAGTGCATTCGGCACTGGTCTAGAGAGAGAGAGAGAGAGAGAGAGAGAGAGAGAGAGAGAGAGAGAGA
>QLSS01000362.1:0-14949 GCA_024372645.1 Trichomalopsis sarcophagae | reverse complement strand
AGAGAGAGAGAGAGAGAGAGAGAGAGAGAGAGAGAGAGAGAGAGAGATACGGGCTGATCGCCTACCCGTAACAACTCACGGTAGACGCTCGTGATGGTCGCTGCGTTGCTCTCGACGAAGATGCGTGGGCCTCGTTGCTCGCCGTAGCGCTGCCGTGCTGGTCACCCGGAGTATCTCCCCCTCTCGATTTGATCGGTGATGACCTCTCGCCTTACTACTGTCTTTGGCTGGTCCCTCGGGCTGGATCTCGTCCGGGGCCCATTCGTGACTCGGAGTCTCGTCGGCGGCTTCCGACGGCTCCTTGGATGTATCGGCCGGCTCTCGCAAGAGAAGCCGGCCACGTGCGTTCGCTTTCGCAGTCGAACGGTAAAAGCCCGCGAGTCTTATCTCTCGATCCGCTCATCGGCCGCTCTCGTCTCGGGCCCTTCGGGTAAGGTTAGCTCGAGACGCTCTTCTTCTCTCTCTCTTATTGCGTGTGTGCGTATATGCACTGTCACACTGTAAATAAATAGCTAATTTAATTACACTATGAGAACGAGCACAAATTGGTAATTCTTAAATACGCCATGCAGCTTCCATTGGCCCTACGTATCTACAATCCATGAATTTTGTTATTTCGTTATATATTACTTTATCTTCATCATTTTTACTCACTTTAATAAAAGTACGATCATGTACTTAGTGTAAATATTTGTATAAATATTTGATGCTCATAATAGATGCACAATATTCAACCTCAATATGTTAGTTACATTTTCTAATAAGAGTTGGATTGTAGGGAATAACCATTCTATTATCAACCTTTACAGGTTTACCATAAAGTCTTTGTTATAGATATAGTTTTTATTTTCATTATTACGACAACGATATCTAGGAAAACCATTTTTTTCAAATTGCATAACTTTATATAGTTTAGTTAACTACATCATAACAGTATTTTTGCTTCCTCCTAAGAGGAAGCTTTGTAATAGTAAAATTTTCAGTTTCGCTCAAACTTCGTAGAAACGCATTTGGAGGTGTTTTGAGTACGAATCATGCGTTTTTTAGAAAATGTTTGTGCGGATAACTATGTGTGTGAGTGTGTGTGTGTACACTGAGAGACTTTCGGTGTAGCTACTACTCCTCTACCCTACCTAAAAGAATCTATTAAATCCCGTTAATCTATACAAAAATTATGTATGCATCCCATTAATTAATAGGATTTTATCCATTTACAATCATTGTTTAAATAGGATTTAATAGATTCTTTTAGTTGGGGTAGTTCATGAAGTTTCTACTCTTGCAATCGGAATAACAGCTACTTCGATTCAGCGTAGCCCACGCGCCGACGAATGTAGCAGCGGCTCCATCTAGTAACGGCCTCATTAGCAGACGAAATAACCTCAAAATGCCCTTATAAGCTGTAAACCAATATTTCTTATGATAATTTTTTTTGTTTTGGTAGAAACGGTTAAAATGTTAATGACTTAGTTATTTGACGTTCTATACACAACAATTTCCAACAATTATATCATTAATATATGCGATACACTCGCTTTTATGCTTCGTACGACATTTAGCTGTGTCGAATTTTTTGCACCAAATCGGAGTAGCTGTTACTCCAATTGCAAGAGTAGTGCCTACTACCACGATTTGGGGCACCACAAGACCTTAAGAAGTAGCAGCTATATCGAAATTCTATATGTACGTACTCCGTTGTTATGAGTGAAGAGTGCAACGAAAAGTGACGGACCCCCGATTTGAACCGAGATCCTCTGGCTTGTAAGGCAGACGTTCTGTTGTCACGCCACGGCCGCCACCACATTGCACTCTTCTACTCGCTCTCTTATAGTAATTAGACACCCGTGACGTGTATTCTATAGCCATATGATAGCCATTTTTTGATTTTTGAAAGAATATTTTTGCTTTTTTTGATAATATTATCTGTACAATGTATCTTAAGGAGCATAGAATTGTCTACTTTTTCCTGCAAGATTTTCCAGATTGACGATTCCGTTCAATTTTTATGATGAAAAGGTGATTTTAAAAAAAATTTAATATCTCCAAAACTAAATCGTTCAACAATTTATAAAATGACTTTTTAATGACTAGTTGTCAAGCTACAAATTGAAAACTAAAAAAATGGGTTTTCTATGTCGTACGATTACGGAAGTAAATAGACTTCAATTAAGTTGAAATTTTGGGAAAATATCGATCTTTTGATCACCACGGCAAGGTTTTTTTTGCACCTTATAAAACCGTTTAGTTAAAAAAATATTAGAATTCAAATTTTTTGTCTCTCACCCTGTATACCCTGTATAACTGAAAATTACTATTTCTGTTAAACTTTATAACTTGCTAACTAAAGTTCAAAATGTTTTAAGACAATTCGTGATGTTATGAGGTTATGAGGACCCTATGTAAAATAATGTGCTCCTTATGTAAAATAATTAAGATTGAAAGTATTTTAAAAATCATTAATATACTGTAAATTTGAACAATATTTTATCTACTTGAACTCCATCATTTGTTGGAGGAAGCTACGTGCCGAAGAATTGGCAGCGGTTTTTTTAATGTGACCCATGTAACATATGGTTGAATACTAATTCTTGTAATTCCACATCATATTTATTTTCATTTGTTAGTCTTTTTAAATCTCATATAACATTTATTTCGGTCTTACAGTATAAGTGATACAGTTATTTGTAGTATTAACAATAATTTTACAAAAATATAATATATAACACATAATCAGTTTACATTTGAGCGTGTGAAGTATACTAAATATAACGATGTTAGTAACTATATTTGAAGTTCGCATTTTTGTAAAAAAGAGATTATGTGGTGACAGGCATCAATATTTGGTTCGAAAATTAAAGAATCAGTGTTATAAGAAGGAAAGAGCAATAGATCGAATAGAGATGTTAGCAGCTCATGTCTCTGATCGTTATATTTTTCACATTGCCACAACGCATGGGTAATGTCTGCTATGTAAACGCCACAATCACAGTATGGGCTGTCGACAATATTAATTTTGGCCAGAGAATAAGGAAGAGTGTAGTGATTGGAACGGATACGGTTTATAGTGACTATATTGTACCTACTTAAGTTTCTGCGCTTGTACCAAGGATCTCGTTTTGCATCATAAAAAGTGTCAAAGTAGATTTTATCCGTATTGCGGCTTTAGATTATGAGCTTATTAGTGGAATTAGTTTAAATAATTAGTTTATCTTCAGAATATAAGTCTGTGAAGGGTATGTGAGTGATGTCGAAATTGGATGACTGAGCTGCAGCTTTGGCATATAGATCGGCTTGTTTCTTTCCTGGGATTCTGTGATGTGCAGGAATCCAGAGAAGTTTGATCTTAGTTTTGTATTTATTTTTAGAAAATGTATCCAGCTTTTTTTTATATTAAAGATATAAGTGTTAGTTATGACCTTTGGACTTTTAATTTGTATTGCTTGTAGTACACTTAACGAGTCAGTATATGTAGATATTAATATTTCTTTTCTTGTATTTTAGAGCTGAAGTTAAAGCGTCACATGAAGCTATGCATTCAGCAGTGAACACGGATGCATTTTTATTAATAGTTCGTGCAATAATTAAATTTGTATCAGGACAGATGCATGCTGAACCAACCCCTATGAGCGATTTGCTACCAACCGTGTAAATCGATATTGCATCGCTTTTTACAATATGGGTTTTTATAATTTCGCCGCATGGTCTTGATTTTTCGATGGTTTTGCCAAATTGCTGATCGACGTGTACTTCAGAAAGAGTAGTGCAATAATTACGTCGGAATAACCTCTTACGGCCAGACTCAAATAAGGTTGAGTTTTTTCAAATTTATATCACATAAATATGGTTTCCAAACTTATAATATTTTAAGACGATGGTCCTCGTTTAGATATGATTTATCACAGTCGAATGCAAGATTATTATTCTTGAAAAAATGTAAACATGGAGAGGTTATTCCGACGAATATTTCAAACAATGTAAAAAGAAATTTTACGCTCAATAGTGATGTATGTAAACAACAGCATTTCTATATGATAAAAACACAATGCCAAAGGTTACTTAGACTAGAAATCAAAGATTTGTTTGTACATATTAATTTTGTTAAGAAACGTTTAAATGCTTTGTCATTTGTCATGAAAGGTTTGGTTATTGATGCTTCTGTTCTTGACAATTTTATAAATATTACTGAAATTAAATGTTTAAATATATATCACAAATTAGATAGATTGTTAAATTCCAAATTGAATAGTATTATTAGAAAGAACGATAGTAATATTAGTCGTAATTATAATGATATAAACAATAATAACCTTTGCAACAACTACGATTCTAACAATTGTGAAAAATGGGTTAAAAACTTATCTGATATTGATATTCCGTCGGATGTTGTTGACGTAGTTTCTATGGGTCACAATTTTAATAATAAATCTAAGTTCTCCAAAAAAGATATTTTAACAACTATCAAAAATTTCGACTGTAAGATGAATTAATTTAATACTGATGTTGCGAATGATTTAAAATTAAGTTTAATTAAAAATATTGAATCTGTTATAAACGTCCAACTTTTAATAATAAACATGATAAGGAGTTTTCTAGAAAGTTATCAAGTACTATAGATTTTTGTAAGAATAACCAATCAGTCTTTTTTACTCGTGCTAATAAAGGCAATTTAACTGTATGTTTGAATGTTGTGGATTCTAAATTTAAGATGAATGATTTACTTAGTGACACCAATACATATAAAATTGTCAAAAGAAATCCGTTACGATCTTTGCAGTCAAAGGTTTATAAAATTTTATTGAATTTTAATAATAATAATTACTTGGAATTTAAACATGATAAAAATTGTTTAACGCAGACTAATACTGTTTTATCTAGAGTCTGGCTTACCAAAAGTACATAAACAAAATTACCCTCTTAGACCTATTATCTCGACTATTAATAGTCCCACACATTTTTTATCTAAATTAATTGACAGCGATCTTAAAAAATGTTTAAATAGACCTAAATCATATATCAATAATAGTTTTGTTTTGAAAGAAAAATTATCGGATATTTTCATTCCACAAGGTTATATTTTGCTTTCTTTAGACGTGACTTCGTTATTTACTAATATTCCGGTAGATTTAGTTTTGAAAAGTATAGATAGACGGTTACACTTTATTCGTGGTATTTCTAAGATTCCGTTTACAGTTATTGTCGACACTATAACATTTGTGTTCGAACATACTTATTTCCAATTTGATAATACTATTTACAAACAAATTTTTGGTACTCCTATGGGCTCTCCTATTAGATACCTTTATTTCCTCCTATATATACCTTTGTTTTATTTTAGATATGTTGATGATACTATTTTATGCATTAAAAAAGAACAACTTGGTATAGTGTTAGATATTTTTAAAGTTACAATAGTCACTCACAGTTCACACATGAAGTTGAAACTAATAACAACATATCCTTTCTCGATGTTACTTTATCTATTAACAATAATTATATTATTACAAACTGGTTTCAAAAACCTACTAAATCAGGTAGAGTTTTAAATCATCATTCTAATCATACTATACAACTCAAACGTAATATTGTCTAGAATTTAGTTGATAGAGCTTTGTTACTTTCCTATGAGTCTTTTCATGCTGATTATTACCATTGATAAAAATATTTTACTTAATAATGATTATCCGGTTAGGTTTATTGATTCTTGTGTTCGAAAATGCTATCGGAAAATAAATTATTCTATTAATTCTAATAATAACCTACAAAATACACACAAACAACCGGCACAAATAGTATCTTTACCATTTCATGAAAGATGTTTTTATTCTTGTAAACATACTTTCAAAAAATTTGGTCTACATTGTGTTCCGTTAATGACATATAAATTAAATTGTATTGTTAGGTTAGGCAAATGTGATTTAGGAAAATGAAGCGAAACTAACTTGATATATCAATTTCAATGTAATAGTTGTCCAGCTACGTACATTGGTCAAACAAAGAGGAATTTAAAAACAAGGATTGATGAACACAAAAAAACTTAAAATTAAAAATAATCCTTCACATAGTTTTGATTTTGATAATGTTATAATTTTAGATCGCGAGTGTAACAGGTACAAAAGACTGATTTCAGAAAGCTTTTTCATTAATATGAATGTAAATACTATAAATAAACAAGAAGATTTTTAATTAATGAGCAAACAATGCCGTATTTTCAATAGAATTTTTAATAGTAATTAACTATTTATTTACAAAAGTTGCAATTAATCTATAAATTAAATATAAATAAATATAAAATATTTTAAATCAAAACTAATTATAATTTAAATTTTCAACTTTTTTTTAAACAATTTTATATAGTTATTTGCATTAATTTTATTCATATCTTACATTAAATAATTTAGTTATGAGTTTTGTTGTATATTTCTATATTTTTTAAGTTTTTGCTCATTATTGAATAATTTTAAATAGGTCGATAATTACAGTTCCGTCATTATCCGTTTTGGATTATCTTGCGCTACACTGTTATCTAAGTTGTATTAGTGCGTTATTTGTTTGTGTTTGTAATACGCAACTTATGTGCGATTGATACATGACACAAAGATGTAGCAAATGACTGTGACTCGAGGAATCTTTCCTCTTATTATAATTTAAGATAATATTTGACATTTTATGAGAAAGAATTGGTATGCTATTATTTTTATTGTTATTTTCTTCAGGACTGAACCGTATTGTTGTGATTGTATTTATTATATTTTGTTAATAAAGACTTGAAGAGGTTGGAAACCAAACCAACGAAACGTCGTCGACATCTAATTGTTGAGTTTTTATTTCTACAAGGGCTGACTCTTTCACTTTTGATTACTAATTATTTATTCAATATGAATAATATTGAAAAGGAGATAAATTTTCATCATTGTTATGATTTTGTTTAAACATTGGATTCCATCCTATATCTCCGTAAGGAAACATAGGAAAAATTATAGGGAAAATTATAGGATCTATGTGAAAAGATAATTTATTCAAAATAGAAGTTGGACCCATTTCTTTTAGGATATTTTTTTTCCGGATAAACAAAGATCATAATAATTAGGTTTATACGGGCACAAGGAAGGGTAAAAGGGTTAAACACACTCGGACGTGCGCACTTAACTTCGTTAACGACAGTAGTCGAAATAGTAAAAAGATAAAAATCTATAAGGTATTTATTTTAAATAGATTTTTTTTTAATTTCAATCATTAGATGTTTACTCATAAATATTTTTTTCTAGTTTTCTACGAAAAAAAAAAATGCGCGGTAACAAGCGGTGAATTGGAGGGCGTATATTCTAGTGATCTCACCACTTCCGTTTAGGGTAAAGAGTAAATCGATTTAGAAGAGTACTAACGACTATACTATCCTCACCGTTAACAGAAACAGCCCAATTTTTGGGTTAGTTTAGATGATACTAAGGAATGGGAGACAAAACCGTTCAATCTTCCACAGCTATCGGGAGAACTGTGTCTAAAGAGCTGTCAGCCCTTGAGAGGGTCCTTTTGTTATACTAAATATAGTGTAGCTTATACGTATTATAACAAAAGGATTACAAGATTCACGAAGACAAAGGAAAGGGAAACTTTAGTCAGAATAGAAGTAAAATGAAGTAAGAAAAAAAAACATGAAAGTATGAGCCTTCAGTTCAAATTTAAGGTTAATATAAAAAGTGTAGGAAAGTTTATTCTTTTAAAAATTTAGTTTAGGCGTAGTGTTGAATATAATGTATTTATTAATATAATATATATATATATATATATATATATATATATATATAAAACTTTTTTCACTCAGTTGAGTGAAAAAAGTTGATTCAAGCAAGTATGATGAAGGTCACTTTTTTTGAACATCAGGTCCTGCGCACGGACAGAAAGTTAATTTTTGGTGAATTAGGCTTCGCTACTAGGGAAACTTTTTTCAATTGCATACATAGAATTTTTAAATACTGTAAATTTGTTTAAAATTTAATTTACTACAAAAAAGCCAGAGTACTTTCATTAAAATACCTTTTTGTGGAAAATGGTATTTTTGAAAAAACATATTTTTTGTCAAATCCAATGGGCGTTCGCGCTGGGTATAAGAGATTTCTTCGAAACTCTTTATACAGGGCGAGTACCTAACGAGGATTATATAGATCTCGCACATACTATGATAAAACTGAATGTGCAAATAACACCGCTGACAGATATGACAGATAAAGTGGCTCTAGTAAACAACCTTCTACACTTGATATTCAACCAGTTGATGTTTATTTAAAATAAAAAAAAAATCAAAAACTTGTGTCATCGTCAAATAACGCGTATCTCTATAGAATATACTTGGAAAATCTTCTAAATTGCGGACCTGCTGCCTAAAATTCTTACCTAACCACTGCACTATAAGGAGCAATGTGGCAGGTTTTATGGACGAACAGCCAGGCGACGCTGGTAAGAAAAATACAGTCCAGTCTGCTTTAGCCAATTGTGAATTATATCTACTGCCTCGTTAGTGATTTCCATCACCTTTTCCTGTTGCTTTGCTATTACTATCACTGCAATGTCATCTGCGAATCCTACAACCGTTGTCCCTTTGGGTATCTCTAGCCTAAGTTCTCGATCGTACATGATATTCCACAATAATTAGTTAAGCACGGACCCTTGTGGGACCCTTCCAGTTACTAGATAGGTTTTCTTGACATTCTCTAATTCATACAAAAGGGTTCTGTCTTTCAGGTAGTTAGACATAATCTTTCTTATATATGCGGGTACCTCTTTTTTCCGTAGTGCTTTGTGTATCTTGCCCCAGCTAGCTGAGTAAAACGCATTTTTAACATCAAGTGTAACAATTGCACAGTACTTCTTAGCTCTTCCTTTCCATTTCTTTCCTTCTATTGTAGTTCTAGCGGTGTCGACTACTAAGCCAACGGCGTCAAGAGTGCGTAAAATCTGGGCCGGGGTAACCAGCATGCAGAGTGGTCTGTATGCGACAGCTTCTCCAGGTTGCCTATCTCCTGTTGGTAGTAGTACCAGGCGTTGCTTCTTCCAGTTCTTAGGAAACGTCCCTTCTTCGAGACTTGAATTGTACAGGTCCAGAAAGACATCGGAGCATGCTTGTATAGCTTCTTTCAATGCAATATTGGGTATGCCATCCAGGCCTGCTATTCCCAATTCTTTTGCATACAGCCAGTAATTCTTGTGTGGTGATTGTTCGAATGCTTTCGTCAATCGCCTCCGCTTCGGGGATAGCTGTTAAGTTCCATCAATTCCGAGCTTTTAGAAGGAGGAATATAACCTCCCTTTATTATCTCCATTACTACTTGGCATAATCGCCTCAAGGATTTAGCTTAACTTCGTCCTGTAACTTTTTTTTTCTTGGGTATCCATTGAGCATCATTCATTTCTTTGTTTCGGACTTTCACTACTTCTTGACCTCGACAAGTCTTGTAGTATTTCTTCCTGGCCCGCTGTTCCCGTCTTCTGATATGATGACATTCGCTGCGGGCAGCGTCAATTTCTTTATCCCACCAGTATACTGGCGGTCGTCTATTAATAGGAGTCCTCTTTCGTTCGTTCTTTAGATGCTTAACTCTACTGCCCAGGCATTGAAATCGCCTGCTATCAGTATAGTTTTTTTTTCTGACAACATCCTGTACTAGCCGGTCCAACAGTTGTCTAAATTGTTCGATCGACGCGTTAGGAGAAGTATAGTGTACGCCTGCGACCTTAGCGCGTACGAATCCTTCATTACTTCTTGGCATTTTTTCCTGGAAAGCGGCGTCTCTGCATGCCTATATTGCCGCTTTACTATTACTGTCCATATCCCACGATGGTTCGTCCAGGTCTCTGTATTGTTCACAGACGATGGCTATGCCGATCTCTGTCTCACGGTAATACTGGCTCAGTAGGTCCTCTGCAGTCGCGCAGCAATTTATATTCAACTGCACTATTTTTATTTTTTTTGTCTGTCAGTGGCTTCTTCTGCAGCTCGGTAGACATTTATATCTTCTTTGCAGAGTACACAGTTGGGTTGGTTCTTACACTCCTTTGCTTTGTGCCCATCTTTTCCACATTTAAAGCTAAGCTTACATCTATCTTTAGTTACTGTGCAGTTTCTGCCGATATGACCAAAACCTAGGCATTTATAATAATTAAGCGACTCGTTTTGCGGTTAGTCACCCGGATTCTTTAGTTGACCCATCCTATTTTGATCTTCTGTAGCTAACTTATCTTAGCCGCTATTTGAGTTGGTCGTATCACTACAATATGCGTGTCACCGTACGTCTTTCGCTGAGATCTTATCGTAGACTCTTCTATGATGTTCTCTTCGCTAATTTTCTTCTGTAGTATTTCTAGTACCTCCTCTTTTGAGGTAAGCATGTCCAGATCTCTTACTGCAATGGTTTCTTCTTGCTGTAGTGCTTTTATTGTGGCGCCTCCCACTAGTACTGCTTTAACTGCTTCTTGGAAGTCCGAGGTTCTGTCACTGTTCTGTGTATTTTACTTACGCTATCATCTAGCCTGTAAAGTGACGGAGCCCCTTTTATTTTTGACAAAATGCCTGTATAGCTTTTTCCTTCTGCAGCCTTGATGATTAAAACATCCAGTCCAGGGGGTGTTGCCCGCTTTGGTCCATCCTTGCTGGTCCTATTCTGGTTTGTAACGCCAAAGACACGTTTATCCTCTTTAGGTTTATTAAATAATTCTACCAAAAACGTATAGTTTTTCTAAAATCATGGAAATACGAACAGATGTTTACGCGTACTTACGATGATTACAGCGCGAACCTTAAAATCTAATTTTACATAAAACTTTTTAAATAAAGCTTGCGGATAATAAATCGAGTCTGTAGTGCCGCAATGTTAAGTTTAATGAATCGTTCGTTCTACCGAAAGAAAATTTCGATCGGACTTTTTGTTTTTCTAAAAGTTTCAAAATACAAAATACCTCGTGGTGGATTTGCGAAGCTTTAGCGCCAACATCCCCTTAAAAAACGATAATATTTATTTGCTGTAAACATTTTAAGCCATTTCGGCGACTAGTTTATCAGCTACAAATCTAAAACAAAAAAAAAGGTTTTTTATAACACGTGCATAAAAAAGACGTCACATTTTGTCTGAACGTCGTTGCCCCAAGGGACGAAAACGATCAATTTTGCTCCTCTTGTTTTTTTTTTTCATCTCCTTACTAAAGCTTACTCCTTATAAATCGTTAAAAACTTTTAAAACAATTTTCAAAATTTCCAAAATTTTCCTAAATTTTTAAAATTTATTAAAGTTTACAAAATTTTGATTTATATGTATATATATATATATATGCATCTATACACGCACACCGTAGTGGACAACTCGAAAAACTCTGTGTTCGTCTCGGGCATCTACGGCGCCTTTGACTACCACTCGTACTCAAACATCATCCTCGCTTGGAAAAGCCCATTTTCACCCCTTGTACAATGTACTATGTTGTTCCATTACGGGAGTAAAAAGACTTTAATGAAGTTGAAATTTTGGAAAAAATATAGCTCTTTTACTTACCTCGGCTGAGTTCTTTTTGCAGCTTATGAAACCAATTAGTTTAAAAGATATTATGATTTAATTAGTATTGCGAATTGTTTATAGTCATTGCGAAACTAAATCCTATCAAAAGTTGTTTCCTTATCATAAATCAAAAGGTCTTTTATCTACTGACGGACTTAGATTGATCCGTTGTAATAAGAAAATTTTATCAAGAGACATTTCAATTATAATTTCTTTAACTATTATATATTTTTTAGTATCTTGAATAACTATTCTTTTCATTACAGACCGCCATCGACATCAAATTTTTTAGAGAACTAACCATTACACTATTTTTAAAATTATTTTATGCTGTTGTAATCCATTTGAAGTCAATGAATATAGAAATTTATTTGGTATTATTTCTTATTAAATTGCCAATATGTTTTGTTTTTTAATTTCAATTCTACATCAATATAAAATACAAAACTATTGCCATCAGCCTTTTTAATTTTATTTTCATTAATTTTCAATATATCAGAATTCAGAGTTGATAAGATTACTCTGTTCATAACATTGAATCGTTTGGATCTATTTTATATCTAAAAATGTATGTATTTAAATGTCTTAATCATCAACAATAAATAATCATTCAAAAATTAATGTTTTTTGTATTGCTTGTATTTAATTTAAACAATTGCTATAGTCTTCTCCTCAGGCTATTATGCCATAATTAGCTAGCCGTTAAAAAAGAACATTATAGATCATCGTCAGTGTTTTGCTGTCCATTATATTTTTGATCTTGTTTTTTTAACAGATTTTTTTAATTGCTATATGTTTCCCCACTTCATATTTAAGTAAAAAAGTAATTAAAGATATTTATCAAGTTCTACTTTTATTATTGCAATATTATCTATATTAATACTCAAGGTATCAGGTACGCTATCTTTGTAACCGCCGTACACTATATAAACGGTTTTTCTTACATTTAAAGATAATTTATTTAAAATAAGCTACTTTGCGGCTGTGCTCAGATATAAGTTTATCTTATCCTGTGCAGATGTCCACGTATAATCACTAGCTATGATTGCAGTGTCATCAGCATATGACATGACAGTTTTATTTTTTATATCACTTAGTAGATCTTTGACATCAGAGTATAAAATAGAGCGGACCAAATATGATCCCTTGGAGAACTCCTATACGTATTTCTCTGCATTCAATTTCACAGTCTTTAATTTTTACCCATTACTTATATCTGAGAAATAGCTAGTTAATAGAGTTAGGCACTACCTCTGATTCCATATCTATATAATTTATCTAATATCGTTTGATCTACTGTGTCGAAGGCCTTTGCTAGGTCTGTGTAAGTATTTATAAAGTAGGTATGTTTTTGTCAATTTTGTTATATATAATGTTTGAAATATAGTGTAAAGCATCCACAGTTCCTCTTTTCTTTACAAAACCATATTGATTTTCTGATATTATTTTACATTCTGTCATAAAATTATACGATCTATTGTACATCATTTTCTCGAAAATTTTAGCTATATTCGATACTAAAGAGTTTGGTCTGTAATTAGAACAAATTGTCCCGGTTTTTGTGTGTAGGAACTGTGTCAGCTTACTTAAGTGCGTTTATCCACTTAGATTGATACACAGATCAAAAATATGTTCTAATGGTTTAAATATATAGTTTGCAATATTTTTGATTGTTTTAGCATTGATGATATAAACGCCTCCGGCTTTCTTTTTAAAAAAAGAACTATGATTTTTAAGATTTTAAAACTATCTGATGGATATACAAAAATGGATTCGTTATATTTATCTGGAAGTTTTAGTTGATTAGATCCAAAGTCGTGAGACGGCGCGGCGGCCCCACTAGGAAAATCAGAGAGCAGCAACAGATAAGTTACCGATTCCGGTAAGTTATCGATTATACGGCGCTAGTAATCAACATGTAAATAGCCTACCTAAGCGTAGGTAGATGACGTGCGCGCATATAGCGTTGGAGAGAGGGAGCGCTATGGGCATATAAGGAGCCCCGGAGTCAGTGGCAAGCATTGAGCATCTGACTTTCCCAATGAGCATTTGGCAAAGGGCAGTTCTCGTTGCTTGCTCCTGTCTCCTCCATACCAAGTAGTGCACGAGCCAAAGGCTCTTAAACAGTATGCGTGCAGTCCGCCCCCTTATCCTGTAGTTTCAGGGATCCAGATCTTATGTAAAATAAATTGAATGAATAATTCAACGTTCACAGCAAACCCCAACTATTTAATATTTTTATTCTCTCCTGTCCACT
Source organism: Trichomalopsis sarcophagae (assembly GCA_024372645.1). Lineage (NCBI taxonomy): Eukaryota > Metazoa > Arthropoda > Insecta > Hymenoptera > Pteromalidae > Trichomalopsis > Trichomalopsis sarcophagae. Next base: position 1,152 of record QLSS01000362.1, on the reverse strand, counting down.
ATCAGGTACTCCACCGGATCTAGAGGGCAGTTTCCTATTCTTAGGGGGGGCTGTCTGGTTCCAGACTCATATTGTGATAGTAGATCACATATCAGTCTAAAGCTGCGTGGTATACCTCAGTGTGTGGAGTTATCTCCTATGATACACAAGCAGCTCTTCTCTAATGGATCTTCTACTTTAGAGGATAGGGAAGGTTTGCGTCCACTAAACTGATAAATGCGGGGTGGACCTAAGTCCGTCATCGTTCTTAAAGTGTGTTTCTCCCCTCCTTACTACCGGGTGAGATTCGAGACTACCCGAATCAAGAATCTTACGCAATCACGACCGTTTCAGTCGGAATTTGGTTACTTAAATCAATGCCAACTTTACAAAAATAATTATTCATTTTGTTTGCAATAGTGATTTATCTTTAATTTTTTTGGTTTATAGCGGGGTGGTGTTTTGACAGTAGTCGCGCAGACGTTAGCTGTGTGCGATGCAACTACTGTCGGGACGATCACCTCGCAATAATCGAGATAAGGTCTCGTTCCCTCGTGTTATTTTGAGGCACGCAGTGGACCGACCAAGGTCGTAGGATAGGTAGCTGCAGGTGCTTTATGCAAGTGTATCGTGAAGCGATACAGAACAAGACTTTGTCTGTGAATAAACAGGGAGTGGATTCGCGAAAATAATCGACGCTAAACACAAGTTTTAGATAGTAGAAAAAGAGTTTATATTGTACTCACCCAAAGTATGCAATAAATGGGCACACATGCGGGTGTGCACGGCGCAGACGAACAGCGTAATCAGATACCGGGAGAGGGCTAGTCAGAGAGAAAGAGAAAGACAGAAGTAGAGACCTGACACTTACAGATCGGAGATTCCACTCGCTTTCGGGAACCAGCTCGAGCTCCAGGACGTCTCCTTCCAGGGTGATGTAGCGTAGTCGCACGACAGGCAGGCTCAAGGCGAAGACGCACGATGACCCTCTCTCGGTTAAGCCGTAGTCTCGGGAACCGCACACACGGTTAGATCTCGAACGAACGGAGATTATAATTACGGTATTAGCGATGTAAACAAGCTTCTATCCGGTAGACTACCTATCGCCCGCGCTCTCTCTCTCTCTCTCTCTCTCTCTCTCTCTCTCTCTCTCTCTCTCTCTCTCTCATTATG